>OX377618.1:264036643-264240552 GCA_947397865.1 Polietes domitor
ATACTCCGAATTTCATAACTCTAGCTGCGGTCATTTGGTTGGTGCTATTTTTATCCCCTTTTTCCATTTTGACCCCAAAAAGTACGAATTTCGAAAAATCAGTTTATTTTCCGCGTCTACACAGTCAGAGGAATGTACACACCGAATTTCGTGTTTCTAGCTGTTGTCGTTTAATAAGTACCATTTTTTATCCCTACAAATAAGAATCACTTTATGATGCACCTTTTTTCTATAAGGGGACTGCGCATTACCAAATATCAAGCAAATATAAACAGACATATTCAAAAACATGCTTAATTACACTAAAATATTAGGGATTATTATGGGTATTCTTAGTCCTTGTGAGGGAAAATTTTTTTCCTCTGGGCCGATTTCGCCCCGTTTAAATCCCAACCGATCTACGACTATAAGACGCATTTATAGAAAATTTGAACGTTCTAGCTCCTTTCGTTTAGATGCTAACGTGCTTTCAACAGACGGACGGACATGGCTATATCGTCTTAGAATTTTACCACGACCCATAATATATATACTTTATGGGGTCTCCGATGAATATTTTAAGGTGTTACAAACGGAATGACAAAGTGAATATACCCCCATCCTGGAGGTGGAGGGTATAAAAACAAAAAATTATGATAGTTATAAAACTATAGATAGTTAGTTACATGCAAATTCCGATATTTATTACCATATTCACAAATTGTGATAATTAAAGGGTGTTTTTTATTGGGGTATAGAACTTTAAGTTGGCATCACTTTTTTAACTGGCGGCCATTTTGTCAGCTGTCAAGTGATTAATATTTAGTTTGGTTTGCCATTTCATCATGAACAGGTTGACAGAAGAACAACGCTTGCAAATCGTGCAAATTTATTTCGAAAGTAATGGTTCAGTTCGCGAAGTTCACCGCAAGCTCCGTCCATTTTATGGTCGACATAATCGTCCATCAGAGCAATTAATTCGGTTAACCATGGATCGTTTTCGCACTACGTTTACTCTATGTGATAATACGCATCCGCAGAGACGTCGAACAGAGCGCACCGAAGAAACAATTGCCGCTGTAGAGCAAAGTGTTGAAGAGGACCCGAATGAATCGATTCGCCACCGTGCACATCAATTGGAGCTTTGTCCATCAAGTCAAAGTGGTTGAAAATTGGACCTGTAGAATTGGCTATATTCGAGCCAGCCGCGGCGGCCACATGCCCGAAATCATATTTAAACATTAATGGCATAAAATTATCCTTCCAATAAAGCCAAATTGATGGACATTAAAACGATTTTTTTGTGTTTTATTTCAATTCGAAGTTCTATACCTCAATAAAAAACACCCTTTATAATGTTGATTTCTTTCACTGAACCAACACTCGGGGGATTTTCCCTATAGATGCAGTGCACTGGATTAGATGGCGGAACGGGGGAGTAGTTTGTGTCGACATCTGCTTTGAATTTCCGGATGTCGTTATTGCTGGAAGTCGATTGCTCGTGCAATTCGTTTGTGGAATACATTACGAATTCATTCTGTAATATCGACAAAAAATGGCTGAGAGTTCCTTGAAAGTCGCGTATCTCTACCGACTTACGTCCAGGATGAGATCACGAATATCCGAAGAGCTCACACCATAAAAGTATAGACAGAACAGCGAAATAGGTCCCACATTACGACATAGACATTAGAAATAACAAAGAGGGAAGGGGAAAGGACAGAACCCCGAACATTTTCCCCGCTTTTGAGGAAGTTCTTTTAAACAAGTTCCAAAATCCCGTAACATTTTACGAATATCATCTTCACAAGTGAATGGGATCGAATTTTTAGCACCAAGAAGTTCTCGGTCTCGAATCGTGGCTGGGGAAAAAACTTTTTGTTTTTTACCCTCCATCACAGGATTTAGCCATTTGTTTGGGTTCCATCTAGCCGTAGCCATTGGTAGATTCTAGCTATATCTAATACCAGTTTACTTGTTTGTATTTAATCTTTAACTGGTGCTTTTAATAATAGAAGATATCGATAAATAAAAAGATTAAAAAGTAAATAATATTAATAGAGCCAGTATGGACGTCGGCAAGATAAGGAGTTTCGTGATTCGCACACCTAATGAATAATAACACTATTGAACAAACATTTTGTCGAATTACTGTGACTAACATTTTGTGAAGTATTTTGGCGTTGTAAACTCAAAAAAGATATAAAAAAGTATTTTTATACAATACTTTTATATCTTTTTTGAGTTTACAACGCCAAAAATATTGACAATTGTACTAAAATTCCAATTTTCCTCCAAGGTAACTTTAACAGCATCTGTGCTATTATTTTGACATTAAACTGAAGGTGGTACAGATCTTCTGAATATAATCTTCACGTAGATACTACTGTTTAACAACAATCGCAAGGATTTTTGTTAACATCAAAAAACATAAAAAAAATCGAGAAAAATTAGTTTGTAATTTTTTTATAAAGAAAACAATGTCTATTTAAAAAGGGAATTAAAAAATCATTGTTTATAAAATGTTTAATTTATAGTTTTTCTGGAGCGATAAAAACTGATTAAAACCAGAAATTATAATATTATTATTTTTATACCCCACCCACTAATTTTGTCATTCCGCTTGTAACCCCTTATAATATCGATCTGAGACCCTATAAAGTATATATATTCTTGATCGTCATAAAAATCTAAGACGATCTAGCGATGTCCGTCCGTATGTTGAAAGCACACTATCTTCTAAATGAAAGCAGCTATGACGTCCAAATTTTCTCAGAATATAGTTGTAGATCGGTTGGAATTGAAAGTGGGCGAAAACGGTCCAGAGGAAACCACAAGGACTGAAAATACCCCTAATACTTGCACGCTTTAAGCATATTTTTGATTATATTTGCTTGATATTTGGTATTTGTACTCTCCCTATAACAAAAACGTGCATCATAAAATGATTCTTATGTGTGGGGGTGAAATGGGGCTAAAAAGGATAAAAATAGTACCAATCAAACGACAACAGCTAGAAACACAATATTCAGTGCGTACATTCATTCCTCTAAATGAGTGGATACATATTATAACTTTATTTTTTTTTTAAATTCGTACTTTTAAGTGGTAAAATGGGAATTGAGGGATAAAAATGGTACCAGCACTTAAAATAAACGGTTTTTTCGAAATTCGTACTTTTTGGGGTTAAAATGGAAGAAGGGATAAAAATAGTACCAACCAAATGACCGCAGATAGAGTCATGAAATTCGGAGCATACATTTCTCTAACGTAGACACGAAAAATATAATTTGTTTTCCAAATTCAAACATTCAATGGCTAAAATGGGTACAGAGGGATAAAAATAGTACCAACTAAACGACTACAGCTAGAATGATAAAATTCGGTGTGTACATCCTTCTAATTGCGTAGACATGTAAAATAAAGAGATTTTAGAAAGTCGTACTCTTAGGGGAGTAAGATAGAAAAAAGGGAATACAAATGGTACCAACCGAATGGCCGCAGCTAGAATCACGGAATTCGGTGTATACATTCCTCTGACGATTTTTTTTACTACAAAAACTGGTTGAATCATGAAGTTAGGTTATCTTGCACTGTGTACGTGAGAGATAATGGATTTTAAAAATTTGTACTTTTGGAATTAAAATAGAATGGAAATACAACCAACTGTAGCACCCACTATCTACCAAAATTTATGGTATTTAAGCATTTGTTGATTTGAAGATTGTTGAATTTTATTTAATTTTTGAATTGATTTGAAGTATAATTTCGATATATATATAGCATAAACGTATTGACACACACCCTTGCTTTCTAAGCGTGGTTTGAAATAATAAAAATATTATTTATAAAATTATTTTATCAACATTTTTATTTGTTTGTTTGGCTGTATTGACATTTTCCTGTAATGTTACTGCACTTCCACCAAAGTTCGGCCCGGCCAATGGACATTAGGTGTAGTCATTAAGCCCTTGGCTGCTCCTGTATCTATTGCGTGAAGATCTAATATATGAGTAAGATCTGGCGATTCCCAGCCATCTAATAAGTGTTATGTTATAACATTAGGCTGGGTCGCCGTTCATGGAAAAACAAGTTCCAGTCACCCCACGAAAATAAAGTTTGGATTGTTTAATGATGATTTGCAAAATATTTCGTTCCTAGATCAAGCCATCTCCTGAAAATAACCCTAAAAATCATGTTGTTTCCGGTGTAATTTTTTTGTGTTACATTTTTTCCCAAAAAAAAATCTGAGAAAATAGACCCTTGAAAGCACTTTAAATAAAAATTTAGATTTTTGTCTTTGAGTAACTTATTGGTCGAATTATTGGACGTTTATAGTATTTTTTTTTTTGGAATTTCACAGTGACTACAGAAAACATTTTAGTATTTGGTGGTAGTATTTTATTAAAAATAAATAGCTGTAGTCAATACCTTTCGAATGATGCCTAAATGATGAATATCGGAATTATATTGGCGCCGCAGCGCTCATTTTTGTAAAAAGTGTTTGAAACATTTGGCACAAAAATGGAGTTAGTGACGTCATTTTTCGCCCGTTATCCATCTCTTAGGCATCATTCGAAAGGTATTGATTTCTTCTATATATTTTTCATTTTTTTTTTCAAGAAATATGAGTTTTTAGCTGCGACCTTGAAAACCCACAAAAAATCAATATAAACGCCCAACAACTCTACCAATGAGTTATTCTAAGCAAGTATAATTTTTTTTATTTAAAGTGCTTCTAAGGGTCTATTAATTCAGAAAAAAAATTTGGGCAAAAATGCAAAATAAAAAAAAACACGGGAAAAACTTGATTTTTAGAGGTGTTTTCAGGAGCGTTTAGCTCACATTCGCTATATGGACTCCGATTGGACGATTGGAAACAAATCCATTTATTTAGAAAGAAAATCTTATTATTCATCGCATATTGATTTTTATTTTCTATAAAATCCTTTATTCCTATAAAATCCTATCCTTTAAAAATGAACTCGATTTTCATCATTAGTACTGTGTCCATATTCGTACTTTTTTGTTTCAAACGAACTACTGTGCAGCATACTCCTTCGGTGTCATTTGTGAAACATGCACTCAGATTAGTATGACAAAGTGGTACCCCTGTTATTATTTCCATATGTCGACCTGATATTCAATGTAGGCATGTATGTAACAACCTACATATTTATGTGCGTGTGTACGGGATGTTTGAGTAAAAGTGGTGTCGGAGCCACGACAAAAATCTGACCTTTAACCGCCCGAAGGGATACAACAAATCAGCAGTATCATCAGCACCAACAACAATAACAGCAACTGCTGTAATTGTAATGATATAATAAAGTTTTTTTTTTTTTTTGTGGAAACCATTTTCCAGCTGTGAATTTTATTTGATTTTTATTAGATTTGTTGCTGCAACTTTAAGGGTTGCCCTACCTACGGCCGTTGAGGGTTGGTAATTCAGCGAAAAAGAAGACAGTTAATAAATGTAAATTTCATATCATCTTTTTTTAATTA
Organism: Polietes domitor; assembly: GCA_947397865.1. Taxonomy (NCBI): domain Eukaryota; kingdom Metazoa; phylum Arthropoda; class Insecta; order Diptera; family Muscidae; genus Polietes; species Polietes domitor. The sequence goes on from OX377618.1 coordinate 264,042,128, forward strand.
AATGAAGCCATGTTACTTTTTTTTCGGTGAGCTAAAAAGTATAATAATTATCAATCGCTGTTTTTGGTGGAGGGGAGATCGTCATGGCATTGAACGAAAAGAAAAAATCGGAATTGGGTTTCATGAAAGCATGTACCTAGATTAATAATATGGCAAATTTGTAGCATTACGACATTGCCTGCCTAATTGGCCTATAAAATTCATTATCGACATTATCAGAAATCGCATCTAAAGTTGATCTTATACTGCCAATTTTACAATGATTTTGTCGATATATCTGACGTAAATATGGTATACAAGATAGGACCAAGAACGCTACCTTGTGGAACTCCAGCTCGTATGGGTCGTATGTCAGAATAAACATTATTTTGTTTCACGTAAAAAACGCGATCAGACATATAAGACCGTAGGAGAAGGTAAAAAGGTGTAGACAGGAAACTTTTTAATTTGAATAATAATACAGGATTTCATACTCGGTCAAAAGCTTGTTGTATATCTAAAAATACTGCTGAACAATATTTTGTTGTCCAAACTTTCAGTGATGTACACAACAATGCGATGACACTGTTCTGGAGTACCATGTTTATTCCGAAAGCCAAACTGGTGGTCTGGAATTATATTGTATTCCTCAACGAAAGGCATAATTTTCCTTACTAATATTCGCTCGAATATTTTACAAACACTTGATAGTATCGGACGATTAGTCTCTGATTTGTTAGGCTTAGGTATCATAATGACCGATGCACATTTCTATTGCGAGGCAAAATGGCCTAACCTTAAACTTGCATTAAAAATATATGCTAAAATTAAATTTTTTCGGAATATTCTGCAACACGTACGCATCTATTTGGTCGTAGCCTGGTTTGGATTAAGATGTCGGATTTATTCACAATTTTTTGGTTCCTTCTGACACGGAACATTCACAAATTCTAGAATATGATTTTCATTTGGGGTTCCATAACTGAAGTTATATGGTTGGAACACTTTTTCTAAATGTTTAGAGAAAGCCGAGACTTTGGCCTCATCTGATTGTATTCATTTCCCACTTTCATCTCTTAGTGGAGGATCTCTTTTCCATGGTCGTTTAATAAATTTTGTGGGCTTCCATAAGTTGTGTTCGTCAGAGCAGTTTGACTTCAAGTTCTGCAGGTAACTTGGCATAGAATTGTTTTTCAATTCCTGCATTAGTCGTGTCAATTCTTTGGTGGCCTTATTCAAAGTTGTCATGTCCTGGGGATGCCTAGATCGTTGCCATTTTTTCCGTAATTTCCCCTTTTTACAAATATGAGCTATAATTTCATCAGATAATTTTATCATTGTACCAGGTTGTATCGCATTTGTTGTATCATTTGAAAGGTATGTAGCTTCGTGAATTAATTTAGTTAAAAACTCGACTCCGACATCAATATCAGCACCAGTTTTAAATGTTAAGGTTAATATTTTTATCAATCCAGTAAGCGTACGAATCCACATCAGTTTTTTTTGTATAAACGTTCATGATTGTTGTTGTGTAGAGCTTTACTGTACGTTATCAATAACGGAGAATGATCCGAACTCAATTCGTAACATTCACATATGTCTAGAATCTAGAAGGTCAGGAATTTTCCTCGGATCTGTAGGCCAGTTAAAAGCACAGACAAATTACACTGCTGTATACATTTCTAAAGCTTCTTCCCTTTTTGGGAAGGATGCTTGCTATTAAAATCACCACCGACTATAAATTTGGAGCCAAAGTCAAAATTTAAAATTCATTTTATGGTTAATTTCGTATTGTTTCCGAATTGGTGCAAAACTGTCCAACAAACGTGAATTTTAGGGGGGGGGGGTGGTGTTGTGTGAATGGAAAAAATACTGTAAGGACACCAATAACAACAAATTTAAGAAGCAACCGATATAAATTTTAAATAAAACCTAAGTAATATATTTAATAACAATTAAAAATGCTTTAAGTTCGGCCGGGATGAATCTTTATACCTTTCACCATGGAGTGCATTCTTCAGTATTTATCGTTTAATAGACCTGGACAATATATATCTAAGTAACACTTCGAGTGTATTCAAAATGGCAGTAATCTCGTGAGGTTTGCTTTAAAAATAAAATACATAAATTTGAAAGTGAACTTAAAATTTTTATTAGATCAATTTATGGCATTTACTGTTTGAAAATTATATCATGTAAATGTAGGCCATGACAACGTCTGAGGTGATCCATTCGGAAGGTCCAACTTTGGGCTATTGGAGAGCCCATGACAAGCGACGACGTTTTGATTCGCCAGTCTTCAGTCTTCTCATAGAACGCTGTCTATCGTAATACAGCTGAACACTTTTATAGACTCTGTTGTGGTGTGAGTCTTTCCATGATGATTTGTCAAACTATACTGAAAAAAAATCAATTTGAAATGAGTCATGCGTGATCTGTCAAAAAAGCGTATTGAAAATGAAAACTCACGATGAATCACCCGGTATATACCTTAACAATAATTGTGATCATTGGCGGTATTTTCACTCATTGTTAGTTAGTCCACTTGGACCGATTTCGCCCATTTGAAATTTCAACCATCCACACAGTCGGAGGAGCATGCATTTAAAATTTCGCTCCAGCTACTGCCGATTGGTTGGTTTCAGTTTTATCCTAAAAGTACGACTCTCGAACATTAATTTTCTTTCGGGTTCACGGTGAAATGTACTCACCTAATTTTACAACGGATTTGTTTATACCTAAATATACGAATTTGTAGAAAACTGGTTATTTTCCGAGTCTTCGAAACCAGAGAAATATTTGTATCAAATTTCATGATTCCAGCAGCAGCCACTTTATTGGTACCATTGTTATCCCCAAAAGTACAAATTTCCAAAAAATATTTTTTAGCCTTACCGATTTGGTCGGTACCAATTGTATTCCTTTGTGCCTATTTTGACCCTAAACGTTCAAATATAGAAATATCGCTATATGTTTCTAGTACAAGCAACGTGAACAATGTATACACACCCATTCTCATTTGTATACCCTACACCACAGGGTATAATGTCTTTGTGCATTTGTTTGTAACTCCCAAAAGGAAGCGAGATAGACCCTTCGTTTATTATACCGATCGACATAGAAACACTTTTTGAATCAATTTAACCATGACCGTCTGTCTGTCCATCTATTCTTGTAATCACGATACAGGTCGCAATTATTGTCCAATTCTAATGAAACTTGACACAATCGATTTTTGCACGTCGAAGTCGGACGCTATTTAATTTGAAGCAAATCGGTTCAGATTTAAATATAGCCCCCATACACATGTTGCTCCCTGCTCTAGAAGCCACATAATTAAAACGATTTTGATCAAATTTTACACAACACCTTATATCTAAATTAGAAACATCTGTGGTGCAAATGGGTCAAATCGGTTCAGATTTAGATATAGCCACCATACAAATTTCGCTCCCTACTTGACATTTTCCGCTCTAGAAATCGTAAAATTGAACAGATTTTCTTTAAATTTTGCGTAACACCTTATATTTCAATAGAATAGAATAGAAATATTTCTGGTGAAAATGGGACAACTGGGCTCAGATTTATATAAAGCTCCCATACAAATGTCGCTCCCGATTTGGCTTTTTTGCTTTATAAACCACATAATTTAAGCGATTTTTTTTTATCAAATTTGGCACAACACATCATATTTCAACTAGAAACATCTGTGGTAGAAATGTGTCAAATCGGTTCAGATTTAGATATAGCTCCCATACATATTTCGCTCCCAATTTGAGGTTAACCGCTGTAGAAACCACATACCTTAACCGATTTTCTTCAAATTCGGCAGGACAACTTATATTTACACTAGAAACATCTATAGTAAAAGAGTATGAGATCGGTTCAGATTTATATATAGCTCTCATACAAATGGCGTTCACGATTTTCACCGAATTGAATTCTAGTGGAGTAGCAAGTGTAGGGTATCATATAGTCGGCCCCGACCGACTTTAGCCTTTGCCTACTTGTTTCTAGCTGCAGCGGTTTGATTGGTACCATAAAATAATTTTTTAACGAACTAAACATTTTAAGTTTCTTCAAGTTACATCAAGTGGTAATAACCAATATAGCAAGTTTCAGATTCTGGATACACTTACTTACTTACGCGTCACTGCACGACATTTTTCTGTATCAATTGTCTCTAAAAACAAATAAATCGACGTATATAAAAAAAGATTTTATGAAGAAATTTCATTAATTTTATGAAAGAGTTTCATAAATAGTAAGTACTGAAGTTTCCAATATAAACAAAAATAGCAAAAAAAAAAGATCTGACTCGTTGACTAACCAATCAACACACACCACCATTGCAAGAGTTTTTACAATGAATATGTCTTTGACCTAAATCAGGGTTCATACATATGTCAGAGTTAACAAAGGACAAATGAGAATTGCTAGATTTCAAACGAATAAAGTCGACACACTAAAAATGTAGTTGTAAGTTATGAAACATTTCATAAAAACTATGAAATCCTTCATTATATTTATGAAGACATTTCATAATACAAATATTGGTTATGACCTATTTCATAATATTTAAGAATTGTTTCTTTAATACTATGAAATCTTTCTTTGATCTTATGCACCTAAGTTTCACTAATTTAACAATTTTGTTTTATGAAATATGAAATGTTTATGAAAAATTTGTATGAAGCATTTCTTTTTATTTATGAATTTTGCATACATATTATGAAAAAATTTACTAAATTTGTGGAAAACCTTTTATGAAATAGCTTCATAAATATTATGAAGGAAAATTCTTTCAGTGTAGAGTTTAACCTTTGAAGACGAGATAAAAATGGGCGTAATTGTAAATATTACGCATATATTGCAACAAGGGCCTTGCGAGTTCATTGAGTATTAATGTCCGTATTTGCATAAAAAAGGGTGGTATTGTAAAAGTGGGCGTGGCTCCTCCCACTATTAATATTATTCAATCTTCTGCACGTTTTTTAATTCTACAAAGATAGTGAGACATAGCTGATTCCATGTAAAGTGACCATTTTTCGACAAAATTTCATCATCAATTCATAATGTAAGAAAACACCGTTAAACATGTTTATATTTCAAAAAAAAATTATGACAACCATTTCCTTTTCAAGATATAGACTGGTGTCGTAACAGGAATTCCGTCAAAATGTCATGCCCGTTACAATTTAAATGTCCTATATTGCCTATATTCATAAAGAGATGCCGGTAATGTATACTTTAGAATAAAGTACATAAAAGAATAATGAACTAGTCTTTTGATTAGCAAAAATTAATAAAGTCATGTAATGGAAGAATATTACAGAATTCAAGAAGATAAGTAAAACCTCAAGATTTTCTTCAAAGCTAAGGTCACACCCGTGACGCTTTAAATTGTAGTTTATCTCCTATATTTAAAACGCTAAGGCATATGTGCATTTGCAATAATATTCCGATTAACCTGACGTTTTCAATTGGCAATATAGCAAAAATCTCAGTCAATTAATATGGGAGATATTTAAACATATTTAAGCAAAAGTGTCACACCCCCTCCAATAGAATCACCCACATGTATATGGATGTATACGATATGTTATTTAAAAAGCTTGAATTGTGGTCGGATGGGGCGTGACCAATCTGATGAAAATTGGTTGGTTGTATTTCCATCTATTTTAAATTCAAAAGTATACATTTTGAAAATACCTTATCTCTCACGTACGCAGTATAAGACAACTTCATGATTCTACCATTTTTGTCGTAAAAACAACAAAATAAAGTACGAATTTGGAAAAAAATTATTTTACGTGGCTATGCAGTCAGAGGAATGTATACACCGAATTCCATGATTCTATCAGCGGCCATTTTGTTGGTACCATTTTTATCCCCTTTTTCGCATTTTACTCCTTAAAAGTACGAATTTCGAAAATGTCATCATTCTAGCTGTAGCCTTTTAGTTGGTACCATTTTTATCACTCTGCTCCCATTGAATCCCTTGAAAGTACGAATTTGGAAAAACGTTTTTTTTTCGTGTCACTCAGTCAGAGGAATGTATACCGCGAATTTCATGGTTCTAGCTGCCTCCATTTGTTTGGTACAATTTTTATCTCCTTTTTCCATTTTACACCCTAAAAGTACGAATATCGAAAATTTCCTTTATTTTATGTGTGTACGCTATCAGAGGAATATATACACCAAATTTCATTATTGCATAGTGCAGCCGTTTGGTTGGTACTATTTTTATCTCTCTATCCCCATTTAACCCCTTAAAAGTACAAATTTAGAAAAATACTTGTATATTATGTACCTACTCTATTAGAGGTATGTCTACGCCAAATTTCGTGTTTCTATCTGTTGTCGTTTGATAGGTACTATTTGTATCCCTTTTCGTCCCATTTCGCCCCCTACAAATAAAAATCACCTATGGTGCCCTTTTATGCTATATAGGGATATTTTCAGTCCTTGTGAGGGAAAAATGTTTCCCTCTGGGCCGTTTTCGCCCACTTTCAATCGCATCCGATCTGCATCCATAACACACATTTAGGAAAAATTTGAACCTCCTGGCTCATTTCGTTCGGCCGCTATCGTGCTTTCAATAGACAGACAGAAAGACGGACATGGCTATATTGTCTTAGAATTTTACCACGATCCAGAATATATATACTTTATGGGGTCTCCGGTGAATATTTTAAGGTGTTACAAACGGAATGACAAAGTGAATATACCCCCATCCTGGAGGTGGAGGGTATAAAAAGACACACTATTTATTTATTTTCTCTACAAATATATTGAAATTTATTTCCTTAGGAAGATCACTTTAATTTTTTGAATATGTACTCTACTATTAATATGAACTTTTTTGATTGCAGAATGAGATCGATGGTAGTTTCTGAGAAACAGAATTTATTTTTTTATTTTAGTTTTTTTCTGTAATTCCAATCTTCTACTCTGGAGCTTGCATAGCAAAAAACGATTCAATAAAATAATTTGATGCGTAAATAATATCCTGACAGGCAATCCCGGAACGCTGATGTTCTTTAAAAACGGATCGATGTTCATCTTCACCACAGAATTCGCATTGCTATACTTTAATAGATCCCATTACCCATTACCCATTGCACCTGAATCTGAGTCTATCTGTTAGTTTCGATTACAGCTCCCCCCACTCCAATACTCCCCTGAAAATGATGACGAGACAATAAGACTGAAGACAGGCCAACAAAAGAAACAAAACCACTTGACTATTTGGTTAATGTGATGTTATTGCGTCATAACTCCTGATATTGCAACATTTCGCTGCATTGTCTCGTGAGAATTTCTCATGAGAATAAATCCGCCTCTAATAACATTGGCAACAGCCCGTAATTGATACTTTACCGCGGCACTTGGCGTTTTCATGTTTGATTTGCTTTGTTTTTGCTGTTGCTTTGAATTGCTCGTGGAATTGAATCCTTTGCCATGAAGGCAGACTATACAGACTACAACGCTGACAGACAGATAGACTGTTTTCTTTGGGCTTTTTTTGGGGTACAAAATTGGCATCCTCGTTAGGAAAATGTCGAAAAGATATTCATCATTCCAGGGTTCGCACAAACAAACAGGCGGACGGACGGACACAGTGTATTTGCACGTCTGCGGCAAGGAGTGCGTTTGAGTCTGTTGCCATTGTCGGTGGCCTGGCAGGTTGGTTCTTTTGTGTCTATATTTTTCCTCTTTTATTTGTGTTTTTTCGTATTTGGTGAAATGCAATGTTTGTTTTTCTGCGGTTCAAAGATAAATATCAAATGAACTCTGAACTCATTCTTCGTTTGCAGTTCAAATCAACAACAAAAACGTGAATTTTTTACACATTCATCTCCGCTTGTTCTCAGGCCTGGCAGACATTCAACCAACCAGCCATCCATCCAGCCGACCTTCCTTCCATCCAACCACCATCCATCCATCCACCTGCTTATTTGTCTGTTTATTTGCTCGCTTTTTTGAGAAATGTTTTCTGAAAGTGATGCTTTTCTTTTTGTATCCATCAGAATGAGGATAACAACAACAACTATATTATCATCATCCTTGTTGGAATTGGATTCTGTTGTTGTTCTTTGTATGGTGGAGAGAGAGAGCAGGAGAGATCCTTAAATTAATATTGTTGTTTTATTAGTTTTTGTTGTTTTCACAGCTATTGAAAGAATTTTCCACAACCGTGGGAATGATTTGTGATTTGACTTTATTTGTTTGTTCAAGGACCAGGATTGAGAAAACTTATCCTTATTTAGTTGTTTGTTTATTCAACATTTGAAGTTTAATGAGCCTCAGTCGTCTTATTGGCAATTTAATCAATGGTGAACATCTTAACATATGCAAGATGGCTAAAGGGTAGTGAACCATGCCCTGGTATCTGCCATAGAGAAGGTAATAAATTGGCCCAAAAAATATTTTCAGGAGTGCATTGAAGCATATATTTTATTATTATTATTTGCCATTTCGTTTGTCACACCTAGAATATAGACCTGAGATCCTATAAGATATATATTTCTGATCACCTTAAAAATCAATGAAATAAGAAATACCCAAATAACCCCAATATTTGGGAGTATTTAAGCAATTTTTAAAGATTTATGTTGTTTAGCTAGTTCAATCTTTTTATAGCGTGAATGCAGGACAATACTTATTAAGGTAAAATTCGGTGTCTGCATTCCAACATAAAGGATTTTTTGGAAATTTGCTCTTAGGGAAAACGGGGCGAATTGGAAAACAAATAGTAACACTTTTAGGGTAAAAATGGACGAAAAGGGATAAAATTGGTACCCGCCAATTTTGGAGCTAGAATAATATAATTAGGCGACTACATTCCTCTGACTGTATAGACGTGCAAAATCAAGGACATTTTCAAAATTTATACTTTAGGGGATAGCGGGGAGAAAGGGGATAAAAATGGTACCAATAAAACGGCTGCAGCTAGAATAATGAAACTCGGTATATACTTCCGTCAGACTGCGTAATTTCGAAAATTAAAGCGATAAAATAAGGGGATGAAATTTGACCCGAATAATAAGATTCGGTGTCTACATTCCTCTGACGAACCTGTTACACAATTCATATAATAATGCGCAATGTGAGATCAATTCAAACATCTTTTCAAGTTTCAAAATTAATTAAAGATCAGATACTTCTTATTTTATTGGAAAATGTGGACGCGACGGAGAACGATCGTTCACATTAATAGTGAGTAGAGTATTAAATGAAATGTTTGTTCCTTGTCCTGTCGCTTCGAAAACTTTAAATTCTTTATTTTTGGCGATTTTAATTTTTTCATATAGAGCTCGACAGGAAAATACGAAAAAGTGGAACACAGCTTAAACATATTTTGTCATCCAACTGCAATATTTGACATACCTGATTAAAAGCTATTTGATCTCAATTTTTTTTTATTTTTTTTTATTGTTATAAGTTTATAGATACAAATATCCTAACAGACTAAAAAACTAATGTACATATATACTCTTATGAACTATTTAATTATTAGGTATTTAAATACAATATAATCTTTCTTTTAATAGAGTTTTTATTTTCCGATAATTCAATGATGTGGTAGTATTTATTAAATTGAACACACAAGCGGCGGAAAGGATCATTATTACCGTAATTTGTGCGGAAGTAATCAATGTGAATAAACTGAAAATTTCTAGTAGGCCTTTGAGGTATATTTATAAACATTCTATTCATGATAAAATTTGAATCAATGTTGCCCTGTAAAACATTCATCAGGGCAGTAATGTTCAGCATAGTACGACGACTTCTCAAATATGGTAACTTAATAAGATTAAGTCTATATTCATATGATGGCAGCGTATGGAGGTTCCACCCACGTTCACGTAGACAAAATAAGAGAAATTGTTTTTGCACAGATTCAATTCCAACGCTTCATAAAACCATGAGCACTATAAGTTTTGTTTACTATCATTGAAATGTGAAGTCGAAAGTTCAGACGTTGATCTAATAAAATTCCGAGGTCCAGAAAAGAAATACAAAGAAATAATTGGTTCTAGGATGTTTAACTCTAGAAAATGCTATATGTTTACATTTCAAAATATTTAGTTCCATTAAATTAACTTTACACCATTCATGAAAACAATCAAGATCAGATTGTAGATAATATTGCTCCAACGGGTCCTTAAACGACGAAATATTTTTACACCATCAGCATACATTAGAATATTGGAATGTCGAATTACAGATGGAAGGTCATTAATAAATAGTGTAAATAAGACAGGGCCAAGATGGCTTCCATGTGGTACACCGGGAGACACCACAATTTCCTTTGAAATAGCGTTTCCGAATTTTACCCTTTGGATTCGACCACATAAATAGCATTTTAACCAAGATAATAATGAGTTACTAAAGCTCATAGAATCTAATTTTCTCAAGAGAAGGTTATGATTAACTTTATCAAAAGCCTTACTAAAATCTGTGTAAATCGTATCCGTTTGCATTCGGCTTCTAAATCCATCATTTAAAACTGTTGTAAGTTCCAATATATTCGTTATGGTTGATCGGGATCTACGAAATCCGTGTTGACAACAGGACAACAATGACAATGATGACAGCTACAGAGAATCGGAGTATACTTTGGTCTGGCTGCGTTTATTCGAAAAATAAAACTATCTTTTCACATTCTTACTTTTAGGGAGAACATTTTGAAAAAGGGATAAAATTGATACCGACCAATTTTGCTGCTAGAATCATAAAATTCGGTGTCTGCATACCTCTGAGTGTATAGACGTGTAAAATAAGGAAAAAAGTTAAAAATATATACTTTTATAGGGAAACTGGAAAAAAGGGGGATACACATGGTATCAAATAAACGGCTACAGCTAGAAATTCGATTTATACATTTCCATGACTTCGTAGGCGCGCAATATAAAATACTTTCTCCAAACTCGTACTTTTAGGAACAAAGTTGGGAAAAGTTGGTACCACGCAAAGGAAGGTAGCTAATGGTTGGGCAATTTAAAATTTTACATTTTATTTTCAGGTTTATGTTTGACATTTGCAAAATGGAATATTCAATGGTCGAACAAATTTGGGAAATATTAAAAACTTACTTCCAAGTAGTAAGTGTTTAACTCAAACTGTAAGAAATTTACGTGGAAAATTTTCGAGAAGAAAATCTCGGTGGCCATGTCAATAAGCAAAATTGCCGCATATGGAGCTCAGAGAACCCATGTGTGGATATTGTGACCCCAAATGCATCATTTGGTGTGGATTTTGGGCTGTACTGAAAAATTGGGTTGATCGGATGAGGTGCCGAGCCGGTCGTAGTTGTCATCTGAATGAGTTCGTGTTCCATTATTCAAAGTTCAACCTTTTCAATAAAACCAGAAATTGGAAAAAAAAAATAAACAGTACTTTTTTAGCCGATTCTAATTTAAAATTTAAATAAAATCGGTATCTTAAGTGGGAGGACAAGGACTATATATGTCTAGTATACTATATATCTAGTATATATACTATACTTATCTAAAAAAAACATTTTTGTACATTCGTCCTAGAAGTGGGCGTTGTCTTTAAAATTAATGAATCCATTTTAATTCCAAAAATTTTCGTAATTCAGCAAAAATGCCACATTTTTACTGCAATTCTACGTGAAGTCGAAAGCCTCTAATATGTAGAGGGTATAACTTAACGCTTTTTTACTTGTTTTTATTAAAATAACAATATTCGACGATTCAATATTTCCATTATAATTTTGGGACAGATACTATCAGTTTTACGTTAAGTGAAGGGTAATTATGATATGAATTGGAAAACATGATATTCAATGTATAATTGAATTAAAGACGTATATTTTGATGCTTCTGAGCCATCTGCAGACGATCGTCGTGGAACAGAAATCATGATAAAGGTAAAGGGCGGCCAAGTAATAAATGTCACCATGTTATGTAATTTGTATTCTATAAAACAAACAAGTAAAAAGCGTAAAGTTCAGCCGGACCGAATCTTATATACCCTTCACCACGAAGTCCATTACACAGTATTACCGGCAGATTAGATGTTGACAAATTTATATAAAAGTGCACTAAGTGTATTAGGAACATTGTGATTCTTCATTATTATAATATTAATAGTCCTCTACTATGTGTATATAAATATAAAACTTCAAGTTTAATAAACAAGTAAGGAAAGGCTGAAGTCGGTGGGCCGACTATATAATACCCTACCCTCCACCACTCCGTGCGTATATACCTCGCTTTGATTACGAAACCCAGGTATTTCATGGGAACAATTTTATGTAGTTCATAAAAATTATGCAGTTACTATAAATTCATATTTAACGAATAATAATAATGTAATTGATCCAACTTTCCAGCAGATATTCCGATTAAAGTAAATATAACATGATGTTGAAAAATTGTTGAAGGGGGCCTTGAGGCCTGTGCCAAAATATGGGCCTGCATAGTTTTCATTCACGGTATGTATTCCTACTTGAAACATATAATGATCTGCAAAATTTGATGAAGATCCGATGTAAGATGTAGAGTTGTAATAGAGCAGAATGGAGCCCCATTTGGGTTATTCCACAGTATGGACATATGGGCATCTCCCAAAGAAGTAAGGAAAGGCTAAAGACGGACGGAGCCACTATATGATACACCCCACTTTCTATCTCACTACAATTCAATTCGGTAAAAAAGTGAAATCGGGAAGGACTTTTTAATCCTGTAAATGTATGTGTTTGACACAAAATGTTAAATCGGAAAGGACATTTGTATGGGGGTATATTGAAACTGTGACCCGCTTTCACCACGTATGTTTATTGGTGAAATATAATATGTAAAGTTTGGCCAAAATCGGTTAAACATTACGGAGCAGCATTTGTATTGGGGCTATATATATATCTGAACAGACCCTACCCACTTTCACCATAGGTTTTTTAGTTGGATTATAAAATGTTGTGCCAATTTTAAATAAAATCGGGTACAATATGTGGTTTCTAAAGCGGAAAAAGTGAAATCGGGAGCGACATTTGTATGGGGGCTATATCTAAATCTGAACCGATCTAACTCGCTTTCATCACAGGTATTTCTAGTTAGATTATAAGACGTTATGCAAATCTGAAGAAAATCGGGTACTATTTGTGCTTTATAGGGCGGAAAAAGTCAAATCGGGAGCGACATTTGTATGGGGGCTATATATAAATCAGAACCGATCTTACCCACTTTCAGCATAGGTGTTTCTAGTTCGATTATAAAATGTTGTGCCAATTTTAAAGACAATCGGGAACAATATGCGGTTTCTAAAGTGGAAAAAGTCAAATCGGGAGCGACATTTGAATGGGGGCTATATCTAAATCTGAACCGATCTTACCCACTTTCAGCATAGGCGTTTCTAGTTCGATTATAAAATGTTGTGCCAATTTTAAAGACAATCGGGAACAATATGCGGTTTCTAAAGTGGAAAAAGTCAAATCGGGAGCGACATTTGAATGGGGGCTATATCTAAATCTGAACCGATCTTACCCACTTTCAGCATAGGTGTTTCTAGTTCGATTATAAAATGTTGTGCCAATTTTAAAGACAATCGGGAACAATATGCGGTTTCTAAAGTGGAAAAAGTGAAATCGGGAGCGACATTTGTATGGGGGCTATATCTAAATCTGAACCGATCTTACCCACTTTCAGCATATATCTTTCTAGTTCTATTATAAAATATTGTGCCAATTTCAAATAAAATCGGGTACAATATGTGGTTTCTAGAGCGGAAAAAGTCAAATCGGGATCGACATTTGTATGGGGCCTATATCTAAATCTGAACCGATCTTACCCACTTTCAGCATAGGTGTTTCTAGTTAAATTATAAAATATTGTGCCAATTTCAAATAAAATCGGGTACAATATGTGGTTTCTAAAGTGGAAAAAGTGAAATCGGGAGCGACATTTGTATGGGGACTATATATAAATCTAACCCGCTTGCATCATAGGCATTTCTAGTTAGATTATATGGTGTTATGCAAAATTTGAAGAAAATGGGGTACTATATGTTCTTTATAGGGCGGAAAAAGTGAAATCGGGAGCGAAATTTGTATGGGGGCTATCTCTAAATCTGAACCGATTTCCTCCAAATTCAATAGCGATCGTCCTTGGCCAAAAAAGGAACTTCTGTCAAATTTCATGATAATCGAACAGTAGCTGCGACCTGTAGATTGCGAACAAGCTTAGATGGTCAGCAGACGGGCGGACGGACGTACAGACAGACATCGGTAAATCGATTCAGCTGGTGATTCTAAGCCGATCCGTATACTTAAAGGTGGGTCTAGCTCGATTATTTATTGGTGTTACAAACATTTGGCGGAAAACTAACTTATAATACTCTAGTCCAAGTATTTGACTTTTTTGTTTCTCTCAGAAAAGGGATCAAATTGACCCATGAAGAGAGGAGCTAGAGTGTTAAGATCTTCCACAAATAAGATCCTCAGAAAATTCTTCAATATAGTTCTGACAATAAGAATTCTCTCAGACATTAACTCACAACATCTTTTTCACTTACTATGATGCTCCATTCGATCTAAAAATGAAAACTTTGACTTCGTTATTCTGTTTGAATCATAAATTCTTCATTTGTTGGACAGTGATATAAATCGTTACAATGATTTCTATAATTATTTTAAAAATTTCCATTCCATTCCATTGACTTTTGTCGATTGTACAGACTTTTCATCTCATCGCAAAGCGGAAGGATCTTTCAAATATCAGCAGCCGAAAATAAAACTCCTCCAAGAGGATATTTGATGAGGGAAGAATTTCCTCCTCCAAGTGTTCTCAGCCCCCACATTTCTTTGGGTATAAATTGAGACATTTCTGTTGTGTTTATACAAATGTTCACTGCACCGCCAATTGCTGGCGTACATCTGTGTAAGATGTAGTTTTGGAAATTTCGGTTTCCTTTTTTTCTCCAATTAATTGGCATTCGTTATCGACCATGGTGGTCTAACCGCCACAACAATAACAACACAACATGTGAGTGACAAACAAGCCGAAGGGAAGCACTTAAGAGTCGAAAAGAAAAACAACGTGTCATTGTAGCGGCACACCAAACACCACTGATACCCCCGCGTTACACGTTGCAATCAACCACCAAGTGGCCGGGTAGCTGGTTGGCTGCTGGTGCAACATGGTTGCAGTTTATGCAAATTAGTCAAAGTGACAACTTTAACTTCTTAGCTATGTTCCAAGAGCAGGGCAGCGGATGCATCGAAATAACATTCGATCTCAAACAATATTAACTGAAAATAAACATAGGTACTCGTAGAAAGAGAAAGAGACGTATGTATGTTGGAGGGTAGATTGGAATAGTAAACGTTTATTCATTTATTTGAATCAAAAATACGTTGAGTGAGTCATCTCATCTTTTCAAGCAATTAGTAATATAGTGAATGACAGTACATCAATATCTATTTACTAGGGTCAGGCATACGCAATTTGACTTATCTCCTTGGGCAAATAAGAATCTATGGGCCTTGATTGATGAGTAGAAGAAACTTTTGAAAAGAAGAAGTAAAGAACGTTATAATATAGATGTGGGGGACAGATTTAAAATTATTAGTTAAATAATAAAATAAGTCTCTTATTTTGAATAAAATTTGGCAAAAATTATCACCAGAATCAGTCATGGTCATCATGGTCCTTTGTAACACCTTGAAATATTCGACGGAGACCCCATAAATTATATATATTCTGTATCCTGGTAAAATTCGTTTGTCTGTCAGTCTGTCTGTTGAAAGCCCGCTAGCCGCCGAACGAAATGAGCTAGGTGGTTCGAATTTTCCATAAATGCGTCTTATGGTTGCAGATCGTTTGGGATTGAAAGTGGGCCGAGAGGGAAAACAATTTCCCTAAATACCCCTAATATTTAGACTAAGAATTTTTATACCCTCCACCTCCAGGATGGGGGTATACAGCTTTGTCATTCCGTTTGTAACACCTTGAAATATTGACCTGAGACCATATAAAGTAAAATTCTTGATCGTCATAAAATTCGAAGAAGATCTAGCCATATCCGTCAGTCTGTTGAAAGAATGCTAGCATCTAAACGAAAGGAGCTAGAACGTTCAAAATTTCCACAAATGCGTCTTATAGTCGTAGATCAGTTGGGATTGAAACGGGGCGAAATCGGTTCAAAGGGAAAATTTTTTCCCTCACAAGGACTAAAAATACCCATAATAATCCCTAATATTTTAGCGTATTTAAGCATGTTTTTTTAATATTTCTGTTTATATTTGCTTGATATTTGGTATGCGCATTCCCCTTATATAAAAAACGTGCACCATAAAGTGATTCCTATTTGTAGGGGGTGAAATGGGGCAAAAAGGGATAAAAATGGTACATATTTAACGACAACAGCTAGAAACACGAAATTCGGTGTGTATATTCCTCTAATTGAGTAGCTAAATAATATAAAAGTATTTTTTCCAAACTCGTACTTTTAAGGGGTAAATGGGAATAGAGGGATAAAAATGGTACCAACCAAACTGATGTACCTAAAATAATGAAATTCGGTGTATACATTCCTCTGATTGCAAAGACAAGTAAAATACACGGATTTTGCAAAATTCGTACTTTTTGGGGTTAAAATGAAAAAAGGGGATAAAATAGTACCAATAAATGACCTCAGCTAGAGTCATGAAATTCGGAGTATACATTCCTCTGACTGCGTAGACACGGAAAATAAACGAATTTTTCGAAATTCTTACTTTTTGGGGTTAAAATGGGAAAAGGGGATACAAACAGTACCAATCAAATGACAGCAGCTGGAGTCATGAAATTCGGAGTATACATTTCTCTGACTGCGTAGACACGGAAAATAAACGGATTTTTCGTAATTCGTACTTTCAAGGGATACAATGGTGCAGAGGGATAAAAATAGTACCAACTAAATGATACAGCTGGAATGATGTAATTCTAATTGCGTAGAAACGTCAAGGTGGTAAAAATGGTACCAACCAAATGGGCTCAGCTGGAATCATGGAATTAGGTGTATACATTCCTCTGACTGCATAGACACGCAAAATATTTTTTTTCAAATTCGTACTTTTTCTTTTACGGCAAATATTGGTTGAATCATGAAATTAGGTTATTTTTCACTTTGTACGTCTGATACTAGATTTTCAAAATTTGTACTTTTGGATTTAAAATAGAATGAAAATACAACCAACTGTAGCACCAACTATCTACCAATATTTATGGTATTTAAGCTTTTTGAAAATATAAATAAAAGAATATTTATTTAGTGATTTGAAATAAATAATGGTTTGAAATAATTAAAATATTATATTTATTTATAAAATTATTTTTTCAGTATTTGTATTTGTTTTGGTTTGGCTATATTAAAAATAATATATTTTCCTGTAATATTACTGCACTTCTACGAAAACCGACTGTGGAATGCAATCCATGGTGGAGGGTATATAAAGATCGGCCCGGCCGAACTTAACGCCGTTTTTACTTGTTTTAATTTCTGCTTTATATGCTCTTGATTTGTTTGTGTATATTCCTCTTGTAGCACCAAAAAGTAAATTAAAATTTTAGCGGGCGAAATGAGACAAAAAGGGATAAAAATTGTACCAACTATACGACAACAGCTACAAACAATAATTTTGTAATGTGCATCACTCTAATTGCGAAGATAAATTATAGGGTTTTTTTTAATTCGTACTTTTAAGGGAAAGAGTGATAAAAATGGTACCCGCCAAACCGCTGTAGTTGAAATCGTTAAATTCGGTGTATACATTCATCTGACTGTGAAGATGACGGACAATTGTGCGAATGGTGATAAAAATGGTATCTACCAAAAGGCTGCAGCTATAATAATGAAATTCGGTGTTTACACTTCTCTGACTGCAGTGACGCGAAACCTAAAGAGATCGTACCATAAGGATCTAAATGTGATTAAATTTGGCAACAATCAAATGGCTGTAGCTACACTGAAAGAATTTTCCTTCTTAATATTTATGAAGCGATTTCATAAAAGGTTGTTCATAAATTTAGTGAATTTTTTCTTCTACGTATGAAAAATTCATAAATAAAATTAAATGTTTCATAAAATCTTTTCATAAACATTTCATATTTCATACAACAAAATTGTTACGTTAGTGAAACTTAGTTTCATAAGATCAAAGAAAGATTTCATAGTAATCAAGAAACAACAAGTAAATATTGTGAAATATGTCATAACCAATAAAATATTTCTGATATGAAATGTATCCGTAAATATATTGAAGGAAATGTTTCATAATATGCAACTACATTTTTAGTGTGTCGACTTTGTCGGTTGAACGCTAGCAATTCTCATTTGTCCTCTGTTAACTCTGACATAAGTCTGAACCCTGATTTTGGTCAATGATATACTCACTGCAAAGACTCAAGCAATGATGGTGTGTGACAAGGCAGACTTTTTTTTGATTTTTTGTTCATATTGGAGACTTCAGTATAAATTATGAAACTTTTCATAAAATTAATGAAGTTTCTTCATAAAATCTATGAAAATTGTCATAAATCATATTATGAAAATAATGGACTGTATGACAAAAGTTCATCGAATGAAAAATTGCATTTCATAGTTTCTAAGAAATTTTAGTTTTTTTCGTTTGTATTTTTTTTTTTTGGTCTGTAATCAATATTTGATTTGAACTGGGATATTGTCCTGGCTCAAGACCATTTTGCATCTATATTTAATAGAATGCAAATTTATTTACAAATGGCATGGTGACATTTATTACTTGGCTGCAGACTACCACTATCATGATTTCCACCCTGTCTAAAGGTTTCATTCAGGTGGCTTCGCAGCGACTTTTCAACATCAAACCCGGCCTCTATAAGGAGATGATTTTCACAAACGAACGAGAATCACAACTCACTTGCCGAATTTGCGTTTAAAAAATCGCACCAAGTAATAAAGTACACATGCCATCTTACAAGCTTCAAGTTTCTAAGAAATGTTTCATAAATTTTATAACACTTTTCATTGATTTGTGATTTATGAAATAGGTTTCATACATTTTATGAAGTTTTCCTTTGGCGACTTTTTAATGAAAATGTTCACTGAGGTTTAAGACAAAATCATAAATAGTATGAACATAATTCTTTCAGTGTATAAGCATGATATTCAGTATTTGCACTCGTCTGTCTATGTAGAAGCGGAAGAAAGTGATACGTTTTTTCTAAATTCATACTTTTGAGGTCAAAATGGAAAAGGGGTGAAACTGGTATCAATCAAATGGCTGTAGCTAAAATCATGAAATTAGGTATGTGTATATTCCACTCTGCAACATATTGGATCTTCAATATTAGAAATTTTCCTTTCAAAATGGTACAAACATTTATGATGTATGATGGAATCAAAATGGTGAAAATCGGAAATTATTTCTATTCGAAATTTATCATTCTTAATATATGTACATGGGCTCGTCGACATAGAAACTTTGGCTTCAATTAACCCCATATAGTAAGAAATCCAATGGTGTTAAATCACATGATCTATGGGGTGCAGGATATTACATCCAATTTTGGCCCAAATCTCTAGCCCACACAATGGCACGTTGTTGTTTCATATTTTTCCTATAATTAGAATCTCAAATTCGACAATTTGGACGATTAACGAACATAATCTCTCAGGATAATATTTGAACAATAATTTTAAAATTTCATCAGAATTCTCTATCAATGGCTTAGGATACCCCACAATGATTTCTAATCCCAAACTATTAGCTGTCATTTTTTTTAGTTGGCAATACATCCCAACTGGCGGCAAACTCAAATCTTACGTTAAGTCTTAATTTATTATATGAGTTGTCTTACTTGTAGCGTATATATTGCTTAACTCTCTTAAACCCCACCAAACGCCTTGTGTTTGGGTGATTATAATTTGGGTAGTATTGAATGACAATTTAGCAATTCAGACCAATTTTTAATACCATTTAATGTCAGTAAAGACACTGAAGTTTTGATTGTCGATAGCTTATACTCATTGGGACTTTTTCAAACAAATGATATTAATAGAATATTAGATTTGATTTTTATAAACAATGATTTTAAATTTGAAACTAAAAAATGTGATGTGCCACTTACTTGTGATTCCATACATCACAAAGCCAATGGATTTTTAATTTTACAATTACGACAGAACTCATTGTACTTTGAAATCCAGTATGATTATAAAAAATCAAATTTTATGGCAATAAATTCATTTTTTGATTCCATTGATTGGAAGACTATTTTTAGTGTGGTTGATGATTTGGAAGACTTTTATCAACTTGTAGGCAGCTGGTAAACGAGGCTATTTATAAGTATGTTGCATTAAAAAAACAGGAACGTCATCACAAGTTGCCTTGGTATAATAAGAGGCTAATGCATTTAATCTTAGAACAAAGGCACATAAAAAATTCAAAAAAAAAACAACTCAGCTTGTGATAAAGCCCTGTTTAATTTGAAATGTAAGGAGTTTGATTTTCTTTCACACTTTTTATATAAAAACTATCTACATAATATTGAACACGATATTAGACAAAACTCTAAATCCTCTTGGAGATTTTATAATATGAAAAAAGTCAGATGGTCTTCCGAATTGTATGGAGAGTATGAAGGGGAATCTTTTAATGGCACGGATTCTATTTGCAATGCTTTCGCCAAGTTCTTTTCTTCAGTTGACGACACGAATCCCGAATATAATATTCATAATTTTCCTCGTTTACATGAACTGTTTGACGTTGGTCAGATAGAGTTTAACGTAGATGAGGTTTTTGAGGCCCTACGGTCATTAGATGCATCTAAAAGTGCCGGCTATGATAGACTTCATCCAGTATTCTTACGGGAATGTGTATTACCTCTTTCTATACCTCTTACCCTAATATTTAATAAATCGTTGCCAACGGGTATTTTTTTACAGGAATGGAAAATTTCTTTCATATTTTTAAATCTGGTCAAAAGGGCTTTATCACCAGTTATAGACCAATTGTTAAACTATCAGATATACCAAAATTATTAGATAAATTGGTAAATAATAAATTATCTAATATTGTAAAAAAAATATAAATACTCAGCAACATGGCTTTTACAGTGAAAGGTCCACATCAACAAATTTAGCAATTTTTTGTAATTATTGCCTTAATGTATTAGAAAAAGGTTTTCAGGTAGATGTATTATATACAGATTTTATAAAGACATTTGACAAGCTTAATCATGGTTTGTTAATTTATAAACTAAAAACTTTAGGTTTTCATTCCTATATGCTTAGCTGGTTAAAATCTTACTTGTCAAAAAGAATACCATTTGTAAAAATAGGTAACTGTATTTCTGAACCTATTAATGTCAAATCAGATGTACCACAAGGTAGACACCTTGGTCCACTTTTATTTGTACTATTTATTAACGATAATCCATCTGTTTTTAAATTTTGTAATGTTTTATTGCATGCCGATGATTTGAAGGTATATTCTATTGTTCAATACCTAAATGATTGCATTTTAATCCAAAAGGACATTGACAGTTCTTTGCAATGGTGTATTCATAATGGTATGAAATTAGTTTTTTTTCTAAATGTAAAATGTTAACGATCACGCATAGAAAGCTCCCGTTGTTGCATGATTATAAATTTTATGATGCAACATTTGTAAGGGATATGGTAACAAAGGACCTTGGAGTTTATATTGAGTTTAAACTATCATATTGCCAGCAAGGCAAATTCTCAGTTAGGTTTTTTGAAACGTAATGCCATTGATTTGAAAGACCCCTTCACATTAAAAATACTATTTTTTGCATTTGTTCGGTCACAATTGGAATTTTGCGATATTATATGGGATCCGAGTTACAATATACATCAACACCGGATTGAAAGAGTTCAAAGAAGATTTTGTAGGTTCGCCTTACGATATTTATATAACTTCCGTACAGAGCTGTTAAATTTCGATTACGATTACAAATAATCAAAAAATAATCAGGATTACTTGCGATTACCGTTACCTTTCGGTTTTAGCTGGCAAAAGAACGAGAACAGAAAAAATCCAAACTGACATATATTGAAAAGTCAAAAGTTTTGACAAACAGACTACTATGACTCTCATACCGATTTCGCGAGAATCAAAAGTAATCACAAAAAATCAAAAGTAATCAAAAGTAATCTAAAATAGTCAAAAGTAATCAAAAGTAATCTTTTAAAGTAGTCGAACTCATTTTTGATTACTTTTGATTATTTTTGATTATTTTTCAGTAATCGCAAGTAATCCTGATTATTTTTTGATTACTTGTAATCGTAATCAATTACTAATCGTATAAAACTGAATGTAATCGTATTGTAATCATTACTTCTACTTTAAAAAAAAGTAATCTAATTACTAATGATTAGGATTACTAATCATTACTTAACAGCTCTGCTTCCGTAACATGCCTGACTACAAAACTCGTTGTCAACTTCTTGGTTTACATACTCTGCCGCAACGAAGAGTTGCACATAATATTATATTTGTCAAGGATATTATGGACAGTCGAATTTATTCACCGGAACTTTCACAACTAATACCCTTTCATGTTCCATGGAGAAATCTGAGGGACCATACCATTTGTTATGAGTACTTTCATAGACATAATTATGAATTGAATGAAGTTATTGCGAGGGGTATAATTTTATGTAACAAAGCATGCAATCATTTAGATTTTCTCACGAATCGGTCTATCTTTAAGAAGGCACTATTCGAATATGTTGTTTTAGAATTAAGTACGTAGTTTTAAGAATGGCTCTGTAAGGGCTCAGCTCAATAGATTGAAATAAATAATATAATAAGCGTCTACTAGTAGATGTGTAACAAAATCAAATTACATTTGTTATAAAATCCTGTTCCAATCCAACCTCGCATAATGAAATCTGTTACTGGTGGCCAGGGGTCTGCATGAGAACGTGCGTATCAGTGGCAGTGGCCATGTAAGTTATGTCCATTTCCTCGGTGTTTATTTAAAATGTGAACACCAACAAAACCAAATGAAATGGGCGGCAAATTATTAACACAAAAACCATCCCAATTCAAGAGACACGCGGTACCACCGCACCACCAACATACAAGAAAAACAACAAAAAATTAAAAATCAACACAGCCATGAAAATACATGAAGAACAACAGCAGCATCAGCCATCAGCAACAAAACGATGCAGCTAACAAAAACAACAATAGGTTTAATGAAATTCAAGTACCAGTAGTTGTAGAGTACACAGTCGGTTATATTTTTTTGAAAATTTTACAACAAAGTCTACCCCTTCTACTCCTCTTCAGTACAAACGCGCACACATACACACACTAACGAAGAGCTGCTGACTGCCAAGATCATGAAACACCGAATACGTAAATGCCGATGGATGACATTGTCAGGCCATGCTACTGATGAACCTCGAGCAGCATGTAATTCAAGTCAATATTAAAATAATGTAGACAATTGAGATCCTTCGGGTGAAAGAATACAGTTTGAACTCCTCACAGCATACTTATATCCGCCAGACTAGGTCTAAAACAGCAGTGTCTTCGGTCTGAGCTGTAGCTTATTGATGAAACTGGCACACTGAAAGAATTATCTTCATACTATTTATGATTTTGTCTTAACCTCGGTGAAAATTTTCACTAAAACAGCCGCCAAAGAAACACTTCATATAATGTATGAAACCTATTTCATAAAGCACAAATCAAAGACAAGTGTTATAAAATTTATGAAACATTTCTTAGTAGCTATGAAATGCAGTTCTTTATTCGATGAACTTTTGTCATACAAGTTCATTATTTTTCATAATATGATTTACGAAAATTGTCATATATTTTATCATTAATTTAATGCAAAAGTTTCATAAAAATTAATAATTTATTCTGAAGTTTCCAATATAAAAAAAAAAAAAAAAAACAAAAAAGGTCTGACTTGTTGACTAACCAATCAACAAACACCATCATTGCGAGAGTTTATGCAATGAGTATGACTTTAATCAGGGTAAATAAAGAGTGATTTTTTTGAGGTTAGGATTTTCATGCATTAGTATTTGACAGATCACGTGGGATTTCAGACATGGTGTCAAAGAGAAAGATGCTCAGTATGCTTTGACATTTCATCATGAATCGTCTTACAAACGAACAACGCTTGCAAATTATTGAATTTTATTATCAAAATGCGTGCTCTGTTAAGAAAGTTCATTGCGCGCTTCCATTTTATGGTCAGTTTAATCGACCCACTGAAGCGGCTATTCGGGCTATTGTGACTAAATTTCGCACCAAATTTACATTGTTGGACATTAAACCACCAACACGCTTACGTAGAGTGCGAACTGAAGAAAATATCGCAGCTGTATCGGCCAGTGTTAATCATGACCACCAATTTTCGATTCGTCGCCGTTCGCACCAATTGGGTCTCTGTTACTCAAAAACGTGGAAATGCCAAAATTGGACTAAGCGGATGGACCACCTAAGACGCAGCCGCGGTCAACATTTAAATGAAATTATCTTCAAAAAGTAAATGTCATGGACCAATCTAACGTTTCAAATAAAGAACCGATGAGATTTTGCAAATTTTATGCGTTTTTTTTAAAAAAAAAGTTATCAAGCTCTTAAAAAATCACCCTTTACTTATGACAGAGTTAATAGAGGACAAATGAGAATTGCTATCATTAAACCAAATAAAGTCGATAAACTAAAATGTAGTTGTATGTTATGAAACATTTCATAAAAACTATGAGATCCTTCATTATATTTATGAAGACATTTCATAACACAAACGTTTTATTGGTTATGACATAATTCATAATCTTTAAGAATTGTTTCTTTAATACAATGAAATATTTCTTTGAGCTTATGAAATTAAATTTCTCTAATTTAACAATTTTGTTTTATGAAATATAAAATGAAAAATTTGTATGAAACAGTTCGTACATATTAAGAAATCGCTTCATAAATATTATGAAGGAAAGTGTAAGGTGCAGAAAGCCGCTATTCTCGCGTGGATGTCATCCACCCAAATGGAAAGACTCAGGAGAGTTGAAAGAACGAATGCTGGGTACCGATGGTATCTACCGGAGGCCGGAATACTTGATGAATATTTATACATTAAAAAACTCAAATAACTTTTTTTCAGTGTATAGAAGGTGCAGTAAGGTCAGGTGACCTGGGGGGCAACGGAATGTGGAGTTTCTGGATGTCAGCTTATTGGGAAATTTTCGTCGCAATTCTGTCATAACAGGCCGGCTGATGTGATGAGTTGCACCATCTTGCTGAAACCAAACAGATTTGAATGAATTTCCAATTCGGCATAATTCTGGATAGAAAACTCTCTCAACAGGCCTAAGCTTAGCTCAAGATAAGCTCTTGTCGAAACTCTTGGTTTGTTTTGTATGGCATCAGTTAAAGCAGCGATTGTTTTCTCAGCCCGAACTGAAGGGTTTCGGTGGTAAGGTCTTCTTTTGGCTGTCCCAGTCTCATTATGGATTGCCGCCAAACGTGCGCCTATACTCTCTTTGAACCGAAACTACGGACTCCAGGGCGTGATAGCGGCGGACAATCCAAATTCTTGTTTCAGTGTCCCAGTTATTCATTGTTGTTAAATCTACAAATCAATCGTCAAATTAAAATATAACTAGATTCATTAAATAGAAAAAAAGTTATTCAATTTTTTTGGTAGCGGTTTTCATCAGCCACCCTGCATTTTTCGGCAGGAATTTTCAGTTTCTAGACAACAGATTTGATTTGAGTTGGAATTGTAACACAGAAATGAGTTCTTTCTTCCTACTGATGACTCTTGACTCCAAGGGTTTTTACCCGGAGGACAAACTCTTGTTTTATCCCATGTAAAAAATAAAGAAAGCGATGTTAGCGACAAAGTGACAGTCCTTGAATGATACAATAGTATGCTAGGATGTATATTACCACCGGTAGAATTAGGATTTTTACATCCTCCACCTCCAGGATGAGGTTATACTAACTTTGTCATTCCGTTTGTAACACCTTGAAATATCGACCTGAGACCCTATAAAGTATATATATTTTTGATCGTCATAAAATTCTAAGACGTCCGTCCGTCTGTCTGTCAGTCTGTTGACAGCATGCTAGCATCTAAACGAAAGGAGCTAGAACGAATTTTCAATAAATTCGTCTTATAGTCGTAGATCGGTTGGGATTGAAACGGGGCGAAATCGACCCAAAGGGAAAAATTTTCCCCTCACAAGGACTAAAGATACCCATAATAATCCCTAATGTTTTAGCGTATTTAGGCATGTTTTTTGAATATGTCTGTTTATATTTGCTTGATATTTGGTATGCGCATTCCCCTTATAACAAAAACGTACATGGGGCAAAAAAGGGATAAAAATGGTACATGTTAAACGACATCAGCTAGAAACACGAAATTCGGTGTGTACATTCCTCTAATTGAGTAGATACACAATAGAAAAGTATTTTTTCCAAATTCGTACTTTTAAGGGGTAAAAATGTGTAGACACGGAAAATAAACTGATTTTTCGAAATTCGTACTTTTTGGGGTCAAAATAGAAAAGGGGATAAAAATAGTACCAACCAAATAACCGCAGCTAGAGTCATGAAATTCGGAGTATACATTCCTTTGACTACATAGACATGAAAATAAAAGTTTTTTTCCAAATTCGTACTTTCAAGGAATACAATGGGTACGGAGGGATAAAAATGGTACCTACCAAACGGCTACACCTAGAACAATGAAATTCGGTATATACATTCCTCTGATTGCGTAGACACTTAAAATAAACAGATTTTTTCGAAATTCGTACTTTTTGGGGTTAAAATGGAAAAAGGGATACAAATAGTACCAACCAAATGATCGCAGCTAGAGTCATGCAATTCAGAGTATACATTCCTCTGACTGTGTAGACACGGAAAATAAACTGATTTTTCGAAATTCGTACTTTCAAGGGATACAATGGTATAGAGGGATAGAAATAGTACCAACTAAATGACTACAGCTGGAATGATGAAATTCTAATTGCGTAGAAACGTAAAGGTGGTAAAAATGGTACCAACCAAATGGGCGCAGCTGGAATCATGGAATTCGGTGTATACATTCCACGCAAAATAAAAAGTTTTTTTCCAATTCGTCTGATAATAGATTTTCAAAATTTGTACTTTTGAAATTAAAATAGAATGGAAATACAACCAACTGTAGCACCCACTATCCACCAATATTTATGGTATTTAAGCTTTTTGAAAATATAAATATAAGAACATTTATTTTTTGAATTGACGTATTGGTAATAATTAAATTTTATATATATATAATTTTAGAATAAACTCCGGAAATAATTTTCGTTTATTTCGGACCGAGACGAAATGAATAACACTTCTTTACTTTTGAGTAGTAAAATTAAGTCTGCCGTTTTATTTCATAATATTTGTTCATCAACCGTTGTACGGTTGTTTACATTATCTTATTTGCAATATGATCGCCTTTGTTCGACACTACTGAACAAAGACGAGATCTATGTATACTATTTGGATGTTGGATGGAGTTGGAGGCAAAGTGTGAGATTGTGCACGGTAAGCACAATTCTCAACAAACAACACACAACGGAGTACAGTCGGTCCATTACGGACGGACGGCATCTTTCCGTTGGGATTTTTTGGCTTTGCCATAACTAAAGCAAAGCGTGAGATTGTGCATAACAAGCACAATTTTCAACAAACAACCCACAACGGAATGCAGTCGTTCCATTACGGATCGAATGGCATCTCTCCGTTGGCTTTGTCTGTCTTTGCCATAACTGTATATTAAATATGTAATTAAAATATTATATTTATTTATAAAATTATTTTTTCACTATTTTTATTTGTTTTTGTTTGGCTATATTAAAAACTTCTACGAAAATCGACATCCTCTGTGGAATGCAATCCATGGTGGAGGGTATATAAAGTTCGGCCAGGCCGAACTTAACGCCGTTTTTACTTGTTTATACTGTGGAAGGCTGAATTTAATAAAATCCAATTCATTTCCAACCCAATTTGCAGATCTAAGTTAGGTTACGGTGCATCTTACCAACTTGTTTGCAGCATTTTGCA
This sequence comes from Polietes domitor, assembly GCA_947397865.1. NCBI lineage: Eukaryota > Metazoa > Arthropoda > Insecta > Diptera > Muscidae > Polietes > Polietes domitor. The sequence goes on from OX377618.1 coordinate 264,070,197, forward strand.
TAATATCTCTAAGAGTTGAGAAGTTTCCGTCGTGTGACTATTGACAATATTTCTCCAGGATATCGTTGAGGCCTCGACTTCAGATAAGTGATGAGTGGACTACTTCCCGCAGACTGTCTCTGTTTACAAATCTCATTTGAGTTGAGGAGGTGATATTCGCAATTGATTGGATTTAAAATCCCTTGTTCTACTCCGAAGTTGGATAACGGAACAGGAACGGAGACATACAATTGACCATGCGGCAGCCAAAATGTTACACATAATTGCCACAAACACTCAAAGACTGTGGTTTGACTATTTTCATTACGAATTCAAACCGCGCCGGTATATGTCAGCATTTGAAGTCGAATTGTATGTGGACTGACATCTTTGGGATGTGTGCTATTAAACAACATACGAAAACCTTATTGATTAAATTCTTTATTCATCAGTATACTATGTAGGTATCATTGCAAAGACCGTCCGACTTTCAATTAAAGATGCTGAGGCTGCAATATAGACAATAACAGCGAGTTTACATATTCGGCATTATCTTGGCTAGCAATGGAATCCACCGATTGGTAAGTCTTCAATTTAACGTAGAAGCTTTGAAATACATTCGTCGACATAAATATTCTTTGAAGCCAACGTTCGCTCAACCAAACATGGATACGATAAACAGTGATTTAGATTTTCAATCCCTTGCTACAGGAACGGACGACATACTGTTGATCTCGTGCGAAGCCTAGATGTTAAAAATTAATGCCGCAAACACTCGAAGACACTACTGTGTTTCGATTGTTGTCCTTACGAATTCAGCTCAATTCATTAAACACAAATTAAATCTAGCTCAGACTAGAAACTTTCTAAGGTAGGATATAATTTCAAAATGTCAAATCCAAACCAATGCCGTATTTCACCAGGCCTACCTGTATAGCGGGCACAACTGACAAACAATGCCAGTTGTCCAACAAGTAGCAATCAGCATTCGTTGAAGGCAACTCTGCTCTGTGTGTGCGGTGCTGCCAATGGCCACCAGAATGGAGGAAATGTCCGTAAATACCACTCTAGCGTTTGCTACTTTTGGCTCTTTTGTTTCGACCATTTCATCACGGCGCGGCGTTGCCGTTTGTTTGGCGATGCCACACAATCAACAACTAAATGATCATCGATTACTTGTAGCTGCCGTCCGTTTCGAGGCGGGGACGGTGACGGTGGCGGTCGTTGTCATTCGAGAGTATCTTAAACTCTCTTAGCCGGAGGCCGTAGTGACATCAAGTAACGCAATTCCAGTCAGAATTGAAATCTGTTTTAATTGAAAACTGACAAAAATTGTTATTGAGCAGCAACAGCAGCATCGTTTTCGGTTAAAATGTTCACAAATATTTGCTGTTCATTGGCCGCGGCGGGGACCACCAACAACAACTACAGTTATTGATTGATTTCGATTTTTTGTCGTGGTTTTCGTTTTTTTCCTTCACTCTCCTCAGTTGAATGTATTTTTGTTTTTGTTACGGTTGGTACAAGTAGCCAAAAAATTAAAGACGTTTTCGGTTAAGTATATTTGCGTTTTTATTGTTTTTTTTTTTGTACAAATAAATTGATTCATGATTTTTTCGGCTACCGGGTTTTAAGGGTATCAATTTGTGAATGCCGGCACTTCGAAGCGCTATTATTCGATCGATTGTTTGTGTTGTCGGGAATGATAATTGTGTCATTGCTTTTTGTGAATTTGTTTAATGATTATTGATATTATGAGTGATCACATTTGATTTGAACGAAATGAAAATATTCCGTTGAAGCATATTGTCGTTGTCGATTTTGAATTGACAAAGACATGCAAAGGAAGAGAATAAAGTGTTTAGAGGCTACAACTCGGACACTGTCTACGAAAAGTTCGCATACCGATACGACTGTTTATGTTAGACATACATACCAAGTTCTAATAAAATCGAAGGCCGCCTTCCTTCTCCAGAACAAAAATATGATTTATTGATAGCATCGATAGCCCGGTTTCCGCCTAAAAGTACAAATTAAAAAATGTTATGTTGCGCGTCTATTCTGTCTGAAGAATGTACACTCTGAATTCAATGACTTCACATTACATTTCTATCCTAATTTTCCATTTTTCACCTTAACAACTTCCGTCTATATCACTTATAAGATTTTGTTGGTATAGTCAAATTATTTTTCAGGAAGGGGGTCCTAAATGGATTGTGGAGTTAAATCCGGCCTCTCTTTTCGGTGAAATTTGATCTTAAAATTAAGCAACAATTTATCTCTTTTGGGATAATGTCCTACAGGAATATTTGTATACAATCGGGCTACCCTTTCACATCACTAATATCTAAACACATATTCTCATAGGAGAGTAAATAGTTAACTGAGATAGCTGTCCTAAGTCACCCTCCCTGGTTATAGGGACATTTATAGGAATGAAGGAGCAGCAAAGTTGGAACCTAATTTATATACCCTCATTTCGGAGTAGATTGCAGTGGAAGATGCAACCGAGATATTATCACATCCTTTCTCAGCCGCAGTGGAAGGGAATGATCGCAGTACTGGCAGGCCATGGAAAAGGAAGGCGGAAGACGGTCGAGCACTTCTTATACAGAGAAAAAAACTAAAATCTGATTTCATTTAAATTATTCGCAGATTCAATTAAAAACTTTATTGATTTCGCCCCTATAAACAATATTCGCAAATTCAATTAAAAATAATTGAAATATTTCCAGAAATTTAATTAAATAATTTAATTGCATTTATTAATAGTTTGTTTACATTTTTTAAAATTTTCATTTAAATGTTTTAATTGGATCAATTAACACTTTAATCAAAATATTTACAAATTTTCAATTAAATATTTTAATCGGACCAATTGGGCGGCACCTTGCTCCAACCGCACCCCACTTTCTCTCCGCTCTCACCAAACACATTCACACGTTGTTGTTTGTTGTTAAACATAAATTCAATTAAAACGAGTAAGGAAAGGCTAAAGTAGGGCGGGGCCGACTATATGATACACTTCACTTTCTATCCGAAAACAATTCAACTCGGTAAAAAAGTGAAAACGGGAAGTATTTTTTTATGTTTCATAATATAGGCTAATATTACCTCGTCCAATTTATCAAATCGGAAATATTTATATCGGTGCTATGTCCAAACATGGAATATAGTGACTAACTTTCACAATAAGTTCATCCAGTTCAAATATCACATGTTAAGCTCATTTTGTGAAAATTCGTGTTTTCTGGTGCGGAAAAAGTCTATCCGAAATTTGTATGGAAAATTTTTGGGGTGAAATTTGTATGGGACCTATATGTAAATCTGAACCGATGACCCATTTCCACCATGGCTGTTTCCAGTTGAAATATGAGATATTTTGAAAGATTTGAAGAAGATCTGTTAAAATATGTGGTTTATAGAGAACAAATATAAGATACATCGCCTAATTTGACGAGGATCTGTTAAAATATGTGATTTCTAAAGCGGAAAAAAATCAAATCGGGAGCGAAATTTTAGTGGGAGATATACATAAATCTGAACCGATCTGATCTATATTCACCATGGTTGTTTCTAGTGGAAATACAAGATGTTTTGCCAAATCTGAAGACAATCTGACACAATATGTGGTTTCTAGAGCGGAAAAAGTCAAATCGGGAGCGAAATTTGTATGGGAGCTATATATAAATCTGAACCGATCTGATCTATATTCACCATGGTTGTTACTAGTGGAAATATATGATGTTTTGCCAAATCTGAAGACAATCTGATACAATATGTGGTGTCTAGAGCGGAAAAAGTCAAATCGGGAGCGAAATTTGTTTTTATTTTTTTTTTATTTTATTATGAATTACAATACAAAGTAAATTTATATTCTAATTTTCCAGGGATTGAGCCGGGGTGACTAAGACCATTGTAGCTAGTTATTGCAGCGACAGACCAGAGCCTCTGGTGGGAATCGAACCCACAACCCCCACACTGATAGCCGAGCACGCTACCGCGAAATTTGTATGAGAGCTATATATACATCTAAACCGATCTGACACATTTTTACCACAGGTGTTTCTAGTTGAAATATAAGATGTTTCGCCAATTTTAAAGAAAATCTGTTGTAATATGCGGTATATAGAGTTGAAAGAGTCAAATCGGGAGTGAAATTCGTATGGGGGCTATATCTAAATCTGAACTGATTTTCTTCAAATTAAATAGCGTTCGTCGTTGTACCGAAAAACTTCGCTATGCCAAGTTTCATTTGGTTCTGTCTACAATTGCGACTTGTATTGTGATTACAAGAATAGATGGACAGACGGACGGACGGACATTGCTAAATCGACTCAAAAAAGTGATTCTAAGTCGTTTCCTTTTTGGTGTTACAAACAAATGCACAAAGACATAATACTCTCGTGGAGTGTATAAACATAATTGATTCAATTAAGACATTTAGTGAAAAACAAATTTGATTTCAATAAAATGTTTGCTTGAATATGTTGGCCCAATATTTTTTTTTCTGTGTATGTGTATGAATGATGTGATACATTCCAAACTAACCTAACTACTCGATGCTCTTGTGAAGGTGAGTGGTCATGTATACCAATCAGTCAGAACAATTATTATAATTATTCTCACAACACTATTTTATCGATATTTTAGAGGGAAGACAACTTAAAATTTGGAATGTGGCTTTATTTAAAAGATAATTTTATGGTATTACTGTTTGAATGTGAGATAGGGCATGTGGCCACCGCGTCCTCGCTTAAATGACATTAACCAACGACGACTTTTTCTGGATGAAATTGTTTTTCGACATTGTATTGTGGATTGACATCGCTCTAAATGCGGCAATTCTACTTATCGCCATATCCATTTTATAAAATGTGCACTGAAAAAAAAATAATATAAAATTGCATTTCGCGAATTGACCCCTATTTTAAAAGAGAGCACTACTGCAGCGTGTAACGCTATGGAGTCGGAGAAATTTGCTGGAGTTGAAAAAAATACTCGATTAATAAATTAAAGTTGATTCCGAGTCCGTATATATCAATTAAATTTTATCAAATATTCAGTTTGTTCTCTTTAACACAAATAAGGAATGGAAGGAATGTCGGGCGGATGGACCGCTAATATGATATTCTCCACTCTCTACCACATTACAAAGTTTTTAGTACTTAAATGACGGAAATATTCCAAATCGAGGTGCGACCCTATTCCTTATGCACCAGAGTACTAAAGCACGGTGTGCCAAGAAATTAAATCAGGAGAGACATTTGTATGGGGAAATATGAAAACTTGGAAATCGATCCTCTTGAAAATCGTGCTCTTCCAAATGTAAACAAGATTTAATCCTAGTGCAAGGGGGCTATTTCAGATTGGATTTGGGGCCATTTTTAATTGCAATTTTGCACATTTGATCACATTAGAACTAACATACTTGAAAAATAAAAAAAATTATATCTCAGGAAATAATATTAAATTCTCACATTTCCACATAAGTACCGAAAAAGTGAATAATGTTATTTATATACATTCAAAGTAAGGTAGTAATGAGTCTCATACACAAAACTGATTTAGCGATATGATCAAATATGTGTATCGAAATGTATGCTAAAATAATATTACAATTGTAGGAGTTTGCCAAAGGAGATATTAATTGTACATCGTGATATATCGCATGATATCTTGTTGAATGAAAGCGACGCGTTTATAGGAGTATGGGGAGTCATACATTTTATAACAAATTCATTTCAGTGTTCCTTTTTTGTCGATGATATTTTGCTTTTTATTATCTTCTTATAATTTCTTTTCTGACCGGCAGAATATGGTCGTCACATACCAAACTCAGATAAAGGTCAGTCAAGTAATACATATGTAGACTTTTATTGATAAATTTGCATTCTCAGTTAAAATATTTTTCAAAGTACTTCGAATGTCCCCAAAACATTTTATGAAATCCCCACAAAAATCCCCTTTTCATATTTTTTGTCCTTTTGACCATTATAAAATCCACATGGGTGGGAATAAATCCCCACATCTGGCAAGTCTTGGTTCACGACATTTACCTTAATAATCACAAAATGTTAAATATAATTTTTCAATAATATATAACTGCTTTAGGCCAGAATTAATCCCACTTGTTTGAATGACAAACTTTAAATACCTTTCAGGCTTGCGGTGTTGCGAATCGCAGCTTGCGACCTAGTTTTCTCCAGTACATTCTCTTGATTGCTTGGAGTGTTGCCATAAAGAAAATATAATAATTTAAATTAAAAATATAATTACACTCTTTACTCTTTCCATTTTTTGTCAAAAGAAATGGATTTGAGACCAATATGCATAGTAGAATAAATATTTCGTCTATCACAATTACTTCACATGAAACTATGTTATATGTTCGGCAAACCAAACCAAACCCAAAACCACCAAGACCTGTCTGGTTGCTAACTTAAAGTTATTCGACTCCAAAAATAACATTACGACGATACATTTCACAAAACCCGGTATTTGGAAGTGGAACAAGGGACTGGGAATCAGGAGGAGGCAAATTCCACACAACCTTAGATATCGGGACCATTTTGGAGAATCGATACACCTAGCCCGGCTCAAGGCAATTCGACCTTGTAATTCGATACTTGTCGTACGATTCTCTAAGTCCTCAAAAATACAAGTTAATTTGCACATCAGCTCCATCAGTTGACGTGAATCCCTCTAAATCCACACAGTTTTGCACAGTCTGGGAATGAGAAGTACCAACATTTGATGATATTTGCGAGTACTATAGCGTTTACCGCATCTCAAAGTAGTACGTAGTGTCATATTTACGGTGGAGCAAAGTAGGTTCTCTTTTTATACACTCTACCTCCAGGAAATATCGACCTGAGACCCTATAAAGTATATATATTCTTGATCGTAATAAAATTCTAAGACGATCTAGCCATGTCCGTCCGTCCGTCTGTTGAAAGCACGCTAGCATCTAAACGAAAGGAGCTAGGAGGTCCAAATTTTGAATAAATACGTCATATAGTCGTAGATCGGATGGGATTGAAACTGCTTCATTATCTGAAATTCAATTGGCGATTTTATGTTGTTTTAGATAACATAGTGCTATCAAACGACATCAAAAAGTTCATGCTACATTTATTCTTCTCCAGACATCATTTAAACCGAATGAAAATACCGTAAAATCTGAATTTTTTGAATATAATACATTTGAATTTCTGCTATTCTATCAAGTAATTTCTTCTTTCGAAGGAAATGACAGCATGATTTGTTCCCACACAGGACAACGAAATAAAGAGTGATTTTTTTGAGGTTAGGATTTTCATGCATTAGTATTTGACAGATCACGTGGGATTTCAGACTTGGTGTCAAAGAGAAAGATGCTCAGTATGCTTTGACATTTCATCATGAATCGTCTTACAAACGAACAACGCTTGCAAATTATTGAATTTTATTATCAAAATGCGTGCTCTGTTAAGAAAGTTCATTGCGCGCTTCCATTTTATGGTCAGTTTAATCGACCCACTGAAGCGGCTATTCGGGCTATTGTGACTAAATTTCGCACCAAATTTACATTGTTGGACATTAAACTACCAACACGCTTACGTAGAGTGCGAACTGAAGAAAATATCGCAGCTGTATCGGCCAGTGTTAATGATGACCACCAATTTTCGATTCGTCGCCGTTCGCACCAATTGGGTCTCTGTTACTCAAAAACGTGGAAATGCCAAAATTGGACTAAGCGGATGGACCACCTAAGACGCAGCCGCGGTCAACATTTAAATGAAATTATCTTCAAAAAGTAAATGTCATGGACCAATCTAACGTTTCAAATAAAGAACCGATGAGATTTTGCAAATTTTATGCGTTTTTTTAAAAAAAAAGTTATCAAGCTCTTAAAAAATCACCCTTTACGTCTACGGTCAATGTGTGTATGGCTGAGTGTGATTCTCCTCTTTTCCATTACCAAAAATAAAAATTGTCTTCGTATGAAGAAATTACTTGATCGAACAGCTGGAATTCGAATGTATTACATTCAAAACGCATAGCAAATCTACTAATCAAACAACACAAAACTTGTTTTCCTTTTGAAATAACTGCTACAATTTTTGAACCTATTATACTGTCCGACAGTCCATATTACTTGTATACATCTGAACCTATAGATGAAATAGATTTATTTAGCGTTTTTAGCTTTTCATTTTCTCATACTGTTGCCTCTTAAAAGGACTACAGAGTTCTAAAGGATAAAATTTTTTCAAAAATTATTTTTAATACTTCTTCGCATCCTACGGGTAATTCCAACAGAAAACGACTCTACATGGATTTCGACCCTCATCGATTTTGATGAAATTTGGCACATATATTCTACTAGTGGTTGCGGGTAATATATCGTTTACCGTAGCTCAAAGTAGTGCGTGGTTTAAGTTTTACAGTGGTCCAAAGTTGGTTATCACGAGGGTTTTTTCTGAAGAGATGGCTTCCTTATCGATATCATAACTTTGGATCGCGTCATCAGATTTTATCGATATTGATATCATCTGAAAGCATTACACCTCCTTTTTCCGAATCAGTATGAAAATATGAATGTCCTTGTGGTTCAAAGATTCCAAAAATTAAAAATAATGTTAATCCTTGAATATCCTGAAAAAACATATGTTTAATTTTATTTATTTTGATTTGTATTTTAGCTTATGTTATTCTCTACAAAATAGCCAAAATTCAGAGTGGGGTGGCCATATGTTAAGAAATTATGGCTGTTTTTCTAAAGTATTTCGTTATTTCATCAAGCCCAAAATTGTTCATTAGAGTCGCTTCAAAATAAAATGTATCGATGTTCCCGACTAAAATGAAAGATTCATTTGCTTTACGATTTCTCCGAAAATAATTCGTTTTTTATCATTGTTCGTCGAGAGCTGGGCGCGTTCGAAAAAAACCTCTATAAAAAAGATTTTTCTTGAAAAAAAAATGCACGTATTGAGAAAAAAAGCCATTAGAAATTAAAATCTGGTCCTTGCTATATGACCCAATATAAATGAAATGATTTTTACGACCTTATTGCAATTTTTAATGCATTTTTATAAAATCCGCTAAATTTTCACCTTGTAGTTCGACTTGTGTTTTCAGGGGCTTGTTGAAGAGGTATTGATCGTCAATTGCAATTTTAAGAACTTCTTAACCCATAAAACAAAATTGTTAAATTAGTGAAACTTAGTTTCATAAGATCAAAGAAAGATTTCATAGTATTAAAGAAACAATTCTTAAATATTATGAAGTATGTCATAACCAATAACATATTTGTCTTCATAAATATAATGATGGATTTCATAGTTTTTATGAAATGTTTCATAACATACAATTACATGTTTAGTGTGTCGACTTTATTCGTTGAATGCTAGTAATTCTCATTTGTACTCTGTTAACTCTGGCATAAGTCTGAACCCTGATTTAGGTGAAATACATATTCATTGCAAAGACTCTCGCAATGGTGGTATGTGTTGATTGGTCAGTCAACGAGACAGACCTTTTTTGCTTTTTTGTTTATATTGGAAACATCAATATAAATATAATATATTATTTATGAAACTCTTTCGTAAAATTAATGAAGTTTCTTCATAAAATCTATGAACATTTTCATAAATCATATATATGAAATAAGTTCTTCGAATGAAGAACTACATTTCATAGATTCTAAGAAATGTTTCATAAATTCTATGACACTTTTCATTGATTTGTGCTTTATGAAACAAGTTTCATACATTTCATGTTAAGACAAAATCATAAATATTATGAAGATAATTCTTTCAGTGTATAAGAGCGGTATAAATGCCAAATCAAAGAAGAGAATATGTGCTAAAAATACTTAAATTTTCAAGGTTCTATCTGTATTAGTTTAGTATTAACAACAATTTAAAGTTTTTTTCTCTTAAAAAGGAAGATATGAATAAACTAGAAAAAGTAAGGGTAAAATTTAAATATATATTAATGCTGAACTAATATAGATGGAAGCATGATATTTCAATTATTTTTAATAGATATTTTCATCTTTAATTTGACACTAATGCCGTTATCATAGGTTGCGAATAAGTACATAAAATAATTTGTTGAAGAAGTTTATCCTTCAGAACTTTGTACAGGGTTTTTTTCAAACAAGGGGTGTTATTTTGAATCACCCGGTATTTCGGTAGCTGTCACTTTTGAAGCTTTTATTCTTTGACATTTGACAAGTAGAAACTACGCCATTACTAAAAATGGAACGATACACGCTTCAACAACGTATTGAAATTATTAAAATTCATGAATGAAAATAATCCGGAATTCCATCGAAAAATCATCATGACTGATGAGGCCCATTTCCACCTCGGTGGCTACGTCAACAAGCAAAATTATCGCATTTGGGGCTCCGAAAACTCAAGAGTTATTGTTGAGAAGCCTCTCCATCCTCATGGTGTGACTGTTTGGTGCGGTCTATGGTCCGGCGGAGTCATTGGACCTTACTTTTTCGAAAATGAGGTTGTATCAACAGTTACGGTGAATGGATTGCGCTATCGAGAGATGATTAATGATTTTTTATGGTCGGAGTTGGATGGTATTGATCTGGACAATGTTTACTTTCAACAAGACGGAGCTACGTGTGACACAAGCGACGAAACCATTGCTCATTTACGGGAAAAGTTTCCGCACCGTGTTATCTTTCGAAGAGGTGATCACAATTGGCCACCGAGATCTTGTGATTTAACACCTTGCGACTTCTTCCTTTGGGACCACGTGAAAGATAAGGTCTACGCCAACAGCCCAGCGTCGATTCAAGACCTCAAAGATAGAATTCGTGAGGCTATCGAGGACATAGGGCAGCCACTTTGCGATTTGGTTATGGAAAATTTCATGAAAGAAGAATTGCGTCACATTTTTATCAGAGTACTAGACCAGAGTTTGACCTGAAATAGAAAGACTCTCCGCATTTTGTCTTAACTTTTCGGCATAATTTTTTCCAAATTTTTCAAAAATTATTTCAAATTCCAATATCTTTAAAATAAAAACATTTATTATAACCCCAACTGATACCAAAACAGTTGAACACATTTTTTAAACAGATGTCGTGATCGCAACATAAATGCGAATTCAGGGATTTTTTGAGAAAATCCTCTGATGAGCACACCCTACATGAAGCTAGCCCAATAACACGTCAGTGCTAAGTGTTAAGCAAATGGCAGAATTGTTTAATGATATTCAGATATTTCTGTGGTGGTTCGTGACAAAATGAACTGTTAACAGTTTGTGGCATTTCAACCCTCATTCCCGAGGACTCACTTGCCACACAAAATGTGTCAAATACATGCATCTATGGCTGGGCCTTGGAATTTGTCAAAAACGGAAATAAAAAACATTTAATTTAATTTCAAGTGTGAAGTACCCGCTCCCCCTCAACAACCACAGCCAAACGACAGATAAACGTCCTTCGAGCCACAATTCACTCGGGCAACGCATTTGACAATTTGTCAATGAATGCCGCAACGACCGTTGTCACGTTAATTCCTACTCCAGCCAAAATATTTGTCTCGCAACACCCGAAAGAAATTACAAAACGCTCACAATTGAATGTGCTTCAACAATGGACGACTGTCATCACAGCCACTCGCTAACCTCCAGACCAGCCAGCCATCGCACTAACTTGAACGGATATTGTTTTATTTCCGGTTTAATGTCAACCAGGAGGACTGGATGGATGACACGACCACCACCTCACCCCGCCATGAAACACCAAAAGTTACCAGCCAACAAACCAGTCCTTCCGCCCGCCCGCCATCTTCACAAGACGGTCGAAATGCTGGATGTTCGCTAAACAAGGAGGTCAAATATTTCAAATATTCCTTCGTCGTCAACAATACAATTCTTAGCGAACGCTGTTACGACTTCGTCTTGTGCATCTGTCTCTAGTTCGCCTCCGCCTTCGTCCTCGTCATCGTTCTTGTCTTCTTCTTATCTTTTGCTTTTGTATACAAAATTCTGTTGAAAGTGTACAAAAAGATTCTTCGTAGAGATTCCTTCGTATCGCTCCTTTTGTTTTTCCATTGGTCTCGAACACTTGAATGGTGTGGCGGCGATGATGGTCCCCCGTTGGCTGGAGCGGGGGAGAAGGAGGACAAAAGACAAAGCAAGAATTTGCATGTTTTACAAGTAACTAAAATTGAATGTCTCCCTTTAGCCCCCGTGACTCTCCATCCTCCATCTCTATAGCGTTGCTCCGGAAAACCGCTGGTATTTCTTTTCATTTTGAGAAAATTATGTCTGTTGTAAATTGTACACTATTTTCTGTTACGTTGCACTGTGGGGAGAATTTGACTAAAATTGTATGAACTTTTTGCTGAGACATATCTGAAATATCAAGAATTATCGGGAGTAAAAATTACGATAAGACGAGGTCCATTATTAGATGAATGGCTGAAATCATACAGAGATAATAAGCCTGTTCGATTGGGCTAACTATCTTACAATTAAGAGACATCTTTTTTATCTATTGATTTTATTTCAATAAATCAAAGATAAAAATCTGGCACCACCTTACTCGGTAACTAAGAGAGTAGTAAGCTACTTTCTTGTTAAGCAAGTAAATTTCATACGAATATTAAGCTAGTAAGCCCATTCGAACAGGCCTAATGTACAGAGATCAAAGATAGTTTATCTCGTTCGACTTTTCTTCTTGTCGTTATAAGGCAACCTGATCAATCAATCAATTTGTGGCCAATCTTGCGTTGTACAACCAAAAAAAAATAGGATCTCTCGAATAGACTTCATTCAGTGAATCAGATATTCAGACATTTTTACAACTAATAGAGTATATTTCCACACTTTTGTAAAATATCCACAGTGCATTTTACGACGAGTAGTACAACGCGGGCGACATATAGACATATGAAACATTGTGCAATACCCAGCAAATATTCTGTGGTAATATTCTTTAAAATTTTCTTTTTGTTTTGTTCGGCTGTAGGCTTTATTTGAAATCGAAAAAATTTTTAAATAATGACATTTTAATACTTAGTGCTGACAAAGGGGGAAAGACAGTTGCAATGGAAAAAGAGGAGTACCAATGAGGACAATATTAGATATGTGTACATATAGAAGACTAAACAAGGACTCAACATCGAGCTTACAAAATAAAAATAATACATTAATTGACCAGATGTTTAATACAAAAATTATTAACGAAAAGGAGAAAAATAGATTGACGACGAAGATAGCAATGACTCCAAGGATTTACCCACTACCAAAAATACACAAGCAAGGAACACCGCTTCGACCGATATGCTCATCGATTAACGCCCCAGCAAATGAATTATGCAGGTACTTGGTGGAGATACTCAAAAACTTAACGAAGGATTCTGGATACAATGTAAAGGACGCAAAGGATTTTAAATCGAGGATTACGAATACAAATATTGACGACGACGAAATATTAATCTCATTTCACGTGGTTTCACTCTTTCCAAGTATACCAGTAAATTTTGCAATAGCAACAATAGAAAAAGTGCAAGCAAGTAGAAAAAGTTGGACGTCATTAAGGAATATACTAAAATACCCAAAGACCTTTTCATAGAACTATTGACTTTTTGTATAAAGGACACACGTTATTTTAAATATGAGGACAAAATTTACGAGCAACGTAGAGGAATGCCGATGGGGTCACCAGTATCGCCAATAATTGCAGACGTTGTGTTGGAAGTATTACTTGACCATTCAATAGAGAAGATGACTACAAAACCCCGAAGCTTGACGAAATATGTAGACGACATATTTGCAATCCTAATGAAAAATAACGTGGAAAAAACATTGCAAATATTAAATTCATTCAATAGACAAATTCAATTCACCATGGAGAAAGAACAGGACGAAAAACTACCATATTACCAAATCGGCTAAAATTAGATTGGTACCAAAAACCAACATCATCAGGACGATTAATCAATTTCACATCTAAGCACCCCAGACGAATTATTATCAACACCGCGACAAATTTTATAAACAGAGTCTTAGATATAAGCGATGAAGAATTCCATAATGCTAATTTAAGTAAAATCAGAACAATTTTAAAGAAAAATGACTTTCCAAGAAAAACTATAGAGGACTTAATAAGACGTAGGAATAAAAAGATAACAATAGGCGAGATTGACAGGACACAGAAAATATACAAATCTATGACATACGCCCATGTGCTGACAACCGCATGATTTCCAAATCGCATTTTGTTTAGCGATTTCGAGATTCTAAATTTTACATTTCTATTTAAAATTGCTATGTTTAACCAAACATCTTCTTCATTTATCCGCCAGTAAAGAAAGAAAACTGAAAACAATTGTTTAAAGTAAAAATGCGAAATTTAGAGACTCGAAATCGCCAAAAAAAATGCGATTTGGAAATCATGCGGTTGTCAGCACATGGGCGATACACTCCTGGTTTCTCAGAAAGACTTAAACAATCAAATTTGTATGACAAAGATAAATATAACTTGGCATATAAGACTGACAATACTGTCAACCACTTATTTAGTAGGACGAATACAAAATTAGAAAATGGGGAAAAATCTAATGTGGTATACAAAATCAAATGTATATATGGTATATGTTGGTATATGTTGGTACTACTAACACAAAATTAAAGACTAGAATATCATCTCACAAATCTGACCATAAAGCTATTAACAGACCATTAGAGCAGAAGACAGCTCTTGCAGCGCACTGTACCATCACAGGCCATACACCAAATTTTGACAATGTAGAGATACTGACAGAGGAGAGAAATTATAATAGAAGATACACTCTTGAGATGTTACATATTATTGACGTTCCTACCAACAAAAAACCTAACTACAAAAGTGACACAGATAAATGCGCCAAAATATATCGTTACACAGTAGACAAATACAGACGATCAAAACTGTCATCAGTAGACGAAAGCACGCAAAACCGCTCGGACTGCAGATAATATCATATATATAAAAATGTAATTATCCATAAATTTGTTAAACTTTTTGGAAAACAAATTTGTAATGTAAATGTGTAATTCTTTTTTGTGTATAGTCACCCCTGAAGATGATTGAAGATTTCAATCGAAATATTGGGATTAAATAAATTATCAAAAACAACAACACCTGTTTTTCAAATAAACCCTACAGCCGAACTAAACAAAAAGAAAATTAAAAACAACATTGGCACACCATACGCACACACACACACAATATTCTTTAACATTTAAAATGTTGTCTAACATAAGTAGTATTGCTTTAGTGCTATACGAAGTTCTATTTTTCTAAATTTTAGTTAATTTTAACTCATTTCAGTCTTCTCTTTTTTCTGAGTATAGAGCAGTAAGAATTCAAAACTGAAGGGACATTTGTATTGGGGATATACCAAAACATGGACAGATTTTCTTCCAATACTGCAACATCAGATTTTCTACTAAGAAATATACATCAGATTTGTATCTGCTGAAATAGCAGCCAGCTGTTTGCTAAATTTATAAAATTATTTTTTTTTATATTAGGTGCAATAAAAAGGAGTTTGTCAGTAAAAGAAAGCGGAAAGTCTGCTGAAAGAGCAGAAACTTTAAGCATATCTGTGTACTTTTGACAAAACAACTTCTCTCGAAATAAGGCATTTTTGTAAGATTTTTATATTAAATATAAATTTATAAGACGCTTCTTTTGGTGTAATCCTTGCATTTCTACGCCATTTGGTTCAAAATCTACAATTCTTTCATTATATTTGGAAAAAATATTTTATTTGAAAGAGTTTAAACATTTTCTAAAATGCAAGAAATAAAATTGTTATATCCTTTTGACAAAACATCTAAATTGTACTGAATATTTTTTTGCATATATACATTTTGTTTTAACAAAACAACTTCTCTTCAAAGAAGTTGTTTTATCAAAACTGAAATTTAGAATATATGTAACTTGAGACAAGGTAAATTTTTAAATGGTTTATAGAGAACATTAATTTTGACTAAACAACTTGTGTGCAAAGTAGTTCTTATGTGAAAAAAAACTGATAAAAAGTAAAATATTGTTCCCATAGAAGTGTTTTTGTGGACTTGAAAATAAATATTTTGATAAAAAGAAGTTTGGAAGTTTGTTTTGGAGTTCATGCGTGGTATAAATTTGGCAGCCAACAACACGTTTAAGAAACACAAAAGCAGCAATTGGCATGTAAATCATTGCTAGCGACAACAAAATAAGACACCATTAGTTATTTGCAGGAACATAAATTGCAAGACGACTCATGTGTATCATATTTTCCGCAAAAAAAAAACTAGTAGTTTTTCTCTTTCATACGTGTGTTTTGAATCATATTTTCCAATAAAATGTGTCAAAAATCCTCCGAACAACTGCATTTTTTTATTTGTTTAACTATTCTGCCACATTTTCAGTTAAACAATTTCAGGTGTTTGTCGTTTTTATTATTCGGCACCACTGCCATGTTTAATCATCTGGTACTATTGCCATTTCTTTCGAAATGTGAAAGTTGCTGGCAAAAAGTTCATACAATTAGATTACTGTAAGAAAAATTGTCACTCAAAGATA
Organism: Polietes domitor; assembly: GCA_947397865.1. Taxonomy (NCBI): domain Eukaryota; kingdom Metazoa; phylum Arthropoda; class Insecta; order Diptera; family Muscidae; genus Polietes; species Polietes domitor. The sequence continues at coordinate 264,086,752 of OX377618.1, forward strand.
ACTTTAGATGAGCAAAAACATATATGTATGTATTTAAAACCTATTGGAATCTTGAAGACTATAGCAAACGACGTCTATTTCTTTCGCAAATGATTGTCATAGAGAACAAGAAAACTGCGACTCTTATAAAGGCTTCGAGACCACGAAACCGACAATATGTGTACAAATACCATTGTGAAAAAAATGGACAAAAGATTCATAAATGCTTTCAAAATATATGCAGAAACAATCCAGGCGATTAAAACAGTGAATTTACATAAAATAAAACAAATTTCTGGAAGACTTATACCAGATGATAGACGTGAAAAACATGATCCACCCCACAAACTGTCGATCGATAAATATAATGAAGTTATAGATCATATAAACAGCATTCCGAAATACGAAAGTCACTACAGTCGTCGACATACAAATCAATTATGTATATTTTGAACGTGGTCTTAACTTGTCAACATTATACCGGTTATATACTGAAAAATACTCTGATTGCGTATCGGAATCAAAATATAGATATATATTTACTACTCTAGATATTAAGTTCCAGAAACCTCAGCCTGATCTGTGTAATACATGCGAACTCTTTAAATCGAAAATAAGAAACTCTGTCGACGAAGATGAAAAAAAATCGATTAAGTCACATCAAAAAAACATCATGACGATGCAGATTTTTCGTATGAAAGCAAGAAAAAAGATAAGGAACTCGCAATAAATAGCAAAAATATAAAAATGTTCACATTTGACTTACAACAATGTCTTCCAACTCCTTATTTACGTGCTGCTTTGTTTTTTACAAGAGATCATTGTGGACTTTTAACTTAACCGTGCAAACGATATTGGGTCTTGCATATTTAAATGTCTGTTGGATTTACCAAATTCAGTTCGACATATTGTTTTATATAGTGATTCCTGTCCTGGTCATAACCGCAACTCATATCTTTGCGCAATGTTTGAGAAAGTTTTGGAAGATCACACAAGTATTCAACTTATTGATCATAAATTTCTTGTCGTGGGTCATACGCATATTGAACGTGATACTGTACATGCGCAAATAGAAAACAAAAGAAAAAATTTCTTCGGATCTATTGAACATTCACACGATTGGCAAACTTAATATCGACGACCAATAAAAATTATATTGTCCATGAATTAAGACAAGAGGATTTCTTCGATTTTCGTGCACTACTAAAGGACAAATATACATGGAGGTCACATAGCGTTTCAGGTATAATTTTAAATACCTTCATTCTTTTCAACACAATATTATTTTTTTAATCTTCTGATTTTTAGGTGAGAAGTTTGAGTGGAAAAACGTACGATGGCTGAGATACGAAAAAAGCAAGCCAGGAGTTTTGCAGTACAAATTTTCATTACACCCAGAAGAGTCATTTCAGATGCTAGATATAAACTCGCGTCGCCGTAAAGAACCATCTCCCCAATTGGCCACACGCTACAAATCCCCTTTGCCTGTATCACAAAATAAAAAGAAAGATTTATTAGATATGCTGTCATTAATTGGTACAAATTACCACAGTTTTTATCACAATATTAAGGCGGAAGGTGATATCCCCATTGAAGTTCATTCAGACCTTGACTAAGATGAAGGTATTCAATAATATAATTATGCTTTTAAAATGTGTTGAGTTAGAGTTTTCATTTCCTTCCTTTTGAATACTTTTTTGTTAAACATAAAATTTGTTTTCCCTACAAAAATATAATTTTGTACCTATATTGTCTAATTGAATTCAAGTATTTGTGTTACATTAAATAAAATAATATTTTTAAAATAACCTATTTCGACTTTTTTTATTAGTTCAATTTTAACAAAAAAATCTTGCCTTCAGATAAGCGCAAAATATGAATCACGTTTTTGTTTAAAACCATTTTCACAAAACATCTTGTGTAATGTAAGCTAAATTTTTTTTTGAAAACAATTTCGACAAAACATCCTATCTTTTTATTCTTCATTTTTCTGAAAATCTGTTGGCATTAGAATAGAAATTTGATTTAGTTTTTAAATTTAATACTACACTTTCACCTTTTCAACAAATATTTCAAAATCAAAGTTGTTAGATACTTTAACAGTTTTTTCGTTCTCCTGTAAAATTTTAGTTTTTGAAAGAGGTTGTTTTGTCAAAAGGCCACAGATATGTACAGTAGAGTGGCTTCTTTGGTGAGGGAGGAAAAAATGTTGTTTATGTTCCCGACTAAAATGAAAGATTGGTTTGTTTTATGTGTTCTCCCATTTTCGCGTTCATCATTGTCCATTCGTGAGCTGGACGCGTTCAAAATAACCTCAATAAATCAGATTTTTCTTGAATAAAATTCACCATGAGTATGGTATTGAGAAAAAATGGTATTGAAAAAAATATGTTCTTAGAGGCTCGTTGGAGAGGTATTGATGGCCAATTCCAATTTTTAGAACTTCCTAACCCATTAAGGGCCGTAATTTTTTTCTTACTGTTAATACTCAGTGGGTTAAATGTGAAGTAAAAACAGAAATATGGGGTTATTTGCATCGTAAACACATTCTAGTCTTATAAAGGGTCCACCATCTAACGTTTTTTTTCAACTATTCAACCGTTGGACTTTTATTTGTGGGGTGCCCGAGGCAGTCATTTGAATGAAATTATTTACCATTATTAAACGGAAGGATTGTACTTTCAAATAAAAAAAAGAAATTTGAGAATATTCAGTAGTTATTTTTATAACATTTTCAAAAAAAAGTTATTTGGCGGACCCTTTATAAAGCTGCGTTTTGTTCACAAATGGCTTGACCCAGTGACGAAATATTTTACAGACCATCATTAAACAATCCAATCCATAATTTCTGGGGGGTGACCGCTGCAATTTATTTTCGTGACCCATCCTAATGTACAGAACAGTAAGGCCAGTTGACTGATATACACTTTTCAGAGTGAAAGATAGATATTGCGATTGTCTTTTTAATGATATGAATATTGAATATAATATAAACTAGTTTTCGCCGTCAATCTGAAAGGATGGGGGTATACTAACTTTGTCATTCCGTTTGTAACACCTTGAAATATCGACTTGAGACCCTATAAAGTATATATATTCTTGATCGTCATAAAATTCTAAGACGATCTAGCCATGTCCGTCCGTCCGTCTGTCCGTCTGTTGAAAACACGCTAGCATCTAAACGAAAGGAGGTAGAACATTAAAATTTTCCATAAATGCGTCTCATAGTTGTAGATCGGTTAGGATTGAAATGGGGCGAAATCGGCCCAAAGGAAAAAATTTTTCCCTCACAAGGACTAAAAATACCCATAATAATCCCTAATATTTTAGGGGAAAGGGGTAAAATAGGAATAGAGGGATAAAAATGGTAGAATGGAAATACAACCAACTGTAGCACCCACTATCTACCAATATTTATGGTATTTAGGCCTTTTGAAAAATATAAATATAAGAATAATTATTTTTTGATTTGAAATAAATAATGGTTTGAAATAATCAAAATATTATATTTATTTATAAAATTATTTTTTCAATATTTGTATTTGTTTTGGTTTGGCTATATTAAAAAATTTATATTTTCCTGTAATATTACTGCACTTCTACGAAAACCGACAACCTCTGTGGAATGCAGTCCATGGTAGAGGGTAAATAAAGTTCGACCCGGCCGAACTTAACGCCATTTTTACTTGTTTTACATTTTAATTTACAGCGGCAATTTTAATCAGTGTTAATGCTGAGGCAAGATTGCTGAAACTGACTGTTGCAGACAACCGCTGCAGCCTTTCTTCTCTAAGTGTATAACAATGATTACCAAAAAACCATTTCGAACATTTTCGAAAATAAGACTCGTTCGTATCTTCTTCAACCACTCCTTCATATATTCGTTAGAATTCCATTCGAAATAATATTGTTCCTTATATTTTTCATAGGGTTTCTAAGCACCAGCAAAAGTAATAAAAAAAAAAACAAAAAAAGTTTTTTCTCGAGTTACAATTCGAATCCGAGACCTTCTCTTTGACCCTATACTAATTCGTTCACATTCACTCATGAAGATGCTATTCGTAAAATGTTATGGAACATTAACACATTATCGACTTTTTTGGAAGTTGTTCTTCTTGTTCACTTCCTCAAAAGCGGGAAAAATGCGCATTTGGATTTTGAGATGCGATAAAATGTGCATCGTACGGAGGTACTTCCAACTTTTTTTGGCTGGGTATATTAATAATTTTACAATCGAGTTTTGTAGTTTTGGAAATCATTCCAAATACACTCAGAAAAAAGTATGCCACGGATTAATTTAATATGTAATAAAACTAAGGAAAATTGAACTTCGTATAGCGCTAAGGCAATAATTTCTCACATCAAGTACAAACTTTTCTTTGAAAATAGGACATGCTTTGAACTTGATTCCAGTTCAACTTTGCCTCAAAGCAAGTAAAACTTACTCAAACTGAGGAACATTTTTCTTTAAATCAAGTAACTGTTTACTTAATCTGAGGAAAATTTTTAAGAAATTTTACTCAAATCAAGTACATTTATACTCAAACTGAGGAAAATATTCCAATTTTTTCTCAATCCAAGTAAATTATTATTCAAAATATATAAATTTGTAGTCATGTCAAGTAAATGTATACTCAATCTGAAGAAAATTTTCGGACATTTTTCTTTGAACCCAGTAAATTTGTACTCAGCCTGACTAAAATGTTCCTTAAACCAAGTAAATTTGTATTCAGCCTGACTACGACTATACTGATAACACTGTCCAACAAATTAAGACTTTTTGAATGGAACAGAATAACGACCCCATAATTCTGAAAGGGTATGTTCAGTAGATCATTTTTGTAGAACAAACTTATGGTCCAGCACGTCTGAGTTTTTTTAACAGTGGGTCCAATTTTTCATTTTTTGGTCGAAGGGAGCATTATACTATATGAAAGAAATGCTGTAAGTTAATGTCTGAGAGAATTCTTATGGTCAGAGTTGTATTGTGGAATTGTATGAGGATTATTTTTGTGGAAGATCTTAACCCTCTAACTGGTCTCTTTATGGGTCAATTTGACCCTTTTTTCGAGAAAATCAAAAAATATCCTTTAAAAAACGACGTTTAAGGATTAAAATATTCTACGAAAATGTTTGCCGGAAAATTTCAGTGGGGGTCACCAAAGACAACATTGTTGTAAATAAAGCTCTTTACGATTAATTGGCAAAATTACACGCCAACATATACAAAACAGGTAAAAACGGCGTAATAAACCACTATTAAAACAAAATTATATTTTTTTTATAGAAGTTGGCGTGTAATTTTGCCAATTAATCGTAAAGAGCTTTATTTACAACAATGGTGTCTTTGGTGACCCCCACTGAAATTTTCCGGCAAACATTTTCGTAGAATATTTTAATCCTTAAACGTCGTTTTTTAAAGGATATTTTTTGATTTTCTCGAAAAAAGGGTCAAATTGACCCATAAAGAGACCAGTTAGAGGGTTAAGATCTTCCACAAAAATAATCCTCATACAATTCCACAATACAACTCTGACCATAAGAATTCTCTCAGACATTAACTTACAGCATTTCTTTCATATAGTATAATGCTCCCTTCGACCAAAAAATGAAAACTTTGACCCACTGTTAAAAAAAACTCAGACGTGCTGGACCATAAGTTTGTTCTACAAAAATGATCTACTCAACATACCCTTTCAGAATTATAGGGTCGCTATTCTGTTCCAAAAATGCTGTTGGACAGTGTAATTGAAATAAATTATTTCGCTTCAGAGTATGCAACACTTATAAGAAAAATGACAACATGGTATAGTTCTCAAGCGTTTCATCTTACTCATACCATAAAGAGATGAGATATTTCACCATGACTGTTGCGGAGGCTAGGTAGGCGCCTTCGCAGTGATTGTTTGGAGTAATATTTGAAGTACTTATGAAGAAAGTCTCGGCTAACGAACGAGAATTGCTTCTTAGAGTATTATTCATGTATTTTTCTAAACACACCGAAAGAAGTAAGAAGTTTTTACTAGATCCAATAAAATGTTTTTAAGTAAAGTTACTAACCTATTTTGAGTATTTGTACGATTTTTCCTGGCTTTGAAATATGGAAAGTGTACTCATATCTATTTAATTTTCCTTCTCGTAAGGAAATTTTACCTAAACTGGAGTAAAATTGTTAAACTAAATAGGAGTATGGATTTTACTCAGATTAAAGAATCCTATTTTTCTGCGTGTATGACCTGCCCGATGTGACCAAATTTGGAATCCCTATACACACTAGGGATTTATCTAGAAAAATTCTCTGCCCTATTTGGAAACATTATGTAGAGGTCTAAATAAAACATTTTCAAAAATATCACAATCAGCTTTTTTGGGGGAAACTATTTTATAACTTTTTCAATAATAGTGGAATAAATTGGAATAAATTGTCAATTTGAAAGATAACATATATGATGATGATAATTGTGGAGCGTTTAAATTTAATAAGATAAAATTTCTTCTATTTCACAAATAAGATTTTCTACATTCTGATTGATTGATTGATCTGATTCATTATATGAAATATCCTAGGTTTGTCGTAACAATTTCGGAGGGAAGTCTGACAAAATATCCGAATTTATTTCTTATTGGAATTTTGTTTACTTGTTTGTTGTACATGAATCCATTCGTAGTCTTTTGCTGAACACCATCCCAAATGTATTGCTGGGCAACGAACCATGTTCGGAGCATTGCCAAAGAAGGAAGGATATGTATTTGAATAGTGTATGTATTAAAGTTATACACTCACCAGCGTATTTCATGGTGTCTGTTTGTATGGAATTGTACTATGAGCGTGGGAGGAGGTGTGTGTGTGTGTTTGCCTGTCGTCTGTTGTGTTCAACATGGCGTGAAATTATATTTTAAGTTGTGTGTCGTTGTTTTTTTTTCTTTCTTCTCATTCAGTTTCTTTTCACATTTTTTTGGGTACAATCTTACAACTTTGGCAAAAGGACTTGTTTTCAGTCATGATTTCTTTTTGTGGCCTTCAATTCGGTCGCCTGTTTCTTTCCGGAAGCAGTGATAACAATAGGAACAGAAGCACCACGTTAGTACTGTATAGCGTAAGGCTGGTGATCCTATTTAAATCGTGTAAAGTGTAAATGTTCATTTTTGGTATCTGCGCCATTCGTTGTTTAAGTCTTTTGGCAACAGAATTTAGTTGTTTCATGTATGAATTTCGTTTTTTATTTTCAATTTCTTTATTTTTCGCTGAAGAAAAACATTTGTAAATTGTCATCTCCAGATATTTGCTACGACAATTAAAACGGGCGGAAGAAAATTAACACTAAATGAAATTGAATACGAAGCAGATGCATTCAGTGAATTGATTTTAAGATAAGACGTATTGTATTGATGTGTTGCGTAAATTAATGATTTGAAAAGTAAAGGTGAGGCTGATAATAGGGCTGTTTCTCTCTAAGCCGAGATAACAAGCAGCGATAACAAAAACGTTAATAAAATTTAATTTTTTGTTCAACATAAAAAAATATATTTTTCACATTGTCGCCAACTACAATATAAATATTTGTATCAAAACAAATTTTCAGAAAAAATATTTTGGGTTGACGTTTTTTGACTTAGCCTAGATAACCATAAATTTGACTTACACTGGATAATTATGAAGGCTAAGTCAAAAATTTTTAACATGAAATTATTTTTTTAATTGGCTTGCATACACACTGAAAGAATTATCTTCATACTATTTATGATTTTGTCATACCTTAGTGAAAATTTTCATTAAAAATGTCACCAAAGAAACACTTCATAAAATGTATGAAACAAGTTTTATAAAGCACAAATCGATGAAGAATGTCATAGAATTTATGAAATATTTCTTAGAAACTATGAACTTTTGTCATAAAAGTTTATTATTTTTCTTAATATGATTTATGCAAATTTTCATAGATTTTATGAAGAAACTTCATTAATGTTATGAAAGAGTTTCATTAAATAGTAAGTACTGAAGTTTTCAATATAAAAAATAGCAAAAAGGTCTGTCCCGTTGACTAACCAATCAACACACACCACCATTGCGAGAGTCTTTGCAATGAGTATGACTTTGACCTAAATCAGGGTTTATATTTACTTATGTCAGAGTTAACAGAATACAAATGAGAATTGCTAGCATTCAACGAATAAAGTCGACACACTAAAAATGTGGTTGTAAGTTATGAAAGATTTCATATTTTCATTTGTGTAAAATTAGTTTTTTGTACGTTTAAAATAAATTACGATATTTTAGATAATATAACTTTACTAGACTTTGGACTTTCCGTACTTATTTAGTGTTGTTTGTAAACCCTGAAATTGTTTTAAAAATTCCCTTTGAAAAAATACTTTTTGAAAAACAACTACTACGTTTGCACAACCGACAGTAAAATATTTCAAATTGTATACAAACTATAATCTATAACTTCTGTTTTTGTTGACCCTCCGAGTACACACTTATTCTTTGCAACACGAAGTACATACATGGTCACATTTGACAGAAGAGTTTGAGTTACGAAACAATAACAACTCAAAATCCCTGAACTTAGTTTTAATAAATCTGTTGTATTTAGGGTCATTAAGCAAATATTTGTTTTTTTATTTTTCTTATTTTTGAAATTTGAAATTTCAGATGATCATAATTCTACTCGAAATGTTAACATCTATTTTTAAAAAATATCTGGTATTACATAAATTCCAATTATTTATTATATTTTATTTTACTTAAAGAATGACACGCAATAGCAAAATAAATTCTTGATTACTACTTGGGTGGTTCCAAAAAATTTGGAAGGGCCCGACGACCTCCGAATCGTATAAAATTTTCTGCGATTTTTTTTACGTCAAAATCTTGGCATTACTCAATGTAGTTTGCATTTTATGATTCGTCAATGTTGACGTGTTTCTAAACCGTTTTCAGTTGAAATTGAGAAATGAAAATTAAATTGGGAAAATATAAATTTAAAATAAACTAAATAAGTTGAAATTCAGAAAATATAATTTGAAATGGAGAAATATTCAGAAAAGAAAATTGAAATTAAGAAAATGAAAATTGAAATAGAGAATAAAGAAAATTATATTCAGAAATTTAAATTGAAATAAATTTGTATTTTCACATTTTCAATATCAAATTACATATTTTCAATTACAATTTACGTTTCTGAATTTCAATTTCAATTGATAATTATTGCATTTTCTCAATTTCAATTTACATTTTTGAATTTCAATTTGTATTTTGTCAATGTGATGTTGTATTTTATCAATTTCAATTGAAAATGGTGTATACATAAGTTCTTCTTCTCTAAGTTGAATTATTGTTCGCGTGCATCATCCGAAGCTAAGCTATCTTCGGAAAGCTCTTGACGACAGCTTTAAAACAACATGGGAATTTCCATTCCCGGTGGAACGATGTTGTTCAAAACATATTTTATCCTTGAATATGCTTACATAACGTCATATGGTTTTTTATCAGATAACACTGTCCGACAGTCCATATTATACTTGAACCAGATGATATACATCTGAAACTATAAGTGAAATATTTAAATTATTTATAATACTTATTCCCAATCTATGACACCGATATAAACACCAAATCAAAGAATTGAATGTGTGCAAAAAATACTTTAAATTTCAAGCTTCTATGCACAGTAAAAAGTTTTGGTTTAATTTTTATGCCGAGCCGGTGTTTATATATAACAAATCCAAAAAAGTATTAAATCTATTCCATTATAGAGTACTTTTAAGGAGATTGTAAAAGAGTGAATGAGAGAGAGAGTTGTTTCTTATTTTTTTAGAGCATTAAAATAACACCAATATGTATTACGGCTTAAACCTTTTTGGTGTTAAAATAAAACCAAAATATTTATATTTAGTACCTAACTAGGAATTAATTTAATGCCCTGTGGAATAAGTTATACACCGAACTAAGTGTTATTTTTATTCTTAATAAGAATTTGATTAATACTATTCGGAATGTTTTATATTCTCGAATTGGTGTTATTTCAATACCCAACCAAATGAATTGTATGCTGAAAGGGTGTTGCTTTTAATATAGGCAGGTGTAAAACTAACACCATTTCTATAAAATTTAATAAATAAAACAAATTTAATGGTTAGTTTTTTAATATATATTTCATTTATTTCATAATGTACTCGTATTTTCTTCTTCGTTACCGCTTTCACGGCTTTTTTCAAGTTCTGCAGATGCTGTCTCTTCGAATTAAATTTTTTTAATTTTGCAACTAAATAACCAGTATTAGTTTCCGGGTTAAAAAATAGATCCTAAAAAAGTTAAACAAATAAAAGGATATAAAAAAAACAACCCGTAAAAACACAGTTTTTGACTAAAAATTCTTTATATATGACACACAACATACACAACGTTTGTTTTTTTTATCCAGATATATCAAATAAATAGGAGCAAAAAAAAATTGTATGGGAGGTACCATATTCCGTGACCCTAGGGGCCTGAGATGTTGACAGTTAATTTTTATTTTCGCCAATAGTCTGCCTGCAAAATTCCAGCTCGATTGGATCACGGGAAAGATGTTAAAAATCAATCCAAAGTTTTTTTTCTATGAGAGAAATTTAATTCTTTTTTGGTGTTAAAATTAAACTTAAAGTAATAAACTAAAGAGAAACAAATTTCTAATGCCTTTTTTGGTGTTATATTTAAACCAAATGGAATTGTTTTTTCTTTTATAGAAATATTTAAATCAAATTTTGGTGTTATTTTTATACCCAGTAAGCATTAAAAAACTCTCAAATTTCTCATGGTGTTAAAACAATTCCCTGAAGTATTTAAATTTGTACCATATGGTTTAAAATATAAACTATTTTGGAATTAATTTTAAATTTAATTCCAAAGAAGTTTAAATTTAACTCCGCTAAGTTTAAAAATTAAACCAAAACTTTTTACTGTGTGTGTATTAATTTAGTATTATTAACTATTTAAAGTTTTGTCTCTTCAAAAGCAAGATATGAATAAACTAGAAAAACTAAGGGGTCAATTTGAAATATATGTTAATGCTGAACTAATACAGATAGAAGCATGATATTTGAACTATTTTTAATAGATATTCTCCTCTTTAATTTGACACCAATATTGACTAACATAGGGTGCGAACAAGTATTTCAAATATTTTTTTGAAAAATGTTATCCTTTGGAACTTTGTAGTCCTGTGCAGGGGCAACATGATGAGGAAATGAAAAACTGAAAACGCCAAGTAACTCCATTTTGCCTATAGTTTCAAGTCAAGTGTAACGACTTTATTTTTACAAAATTGTCGTACGTGTCTATAAAAACTGTGAAATTCTCTTGAGGTCCTTAATGGGTTATGAAATTCCAAAAAATCACAATTACCGATCAGCTAGCCCTTTCTAACACAAATCGGACCAAAAATATGGAAGAGGAGCGGATTTAAAAAAAACTTGCTTGCTCATTCCGTTTGCTTGGGATAAACACACATCACATCACAAACAAAATCACCGTTTGGAACAAACGTTTCGCAACGTTTGTGATAAACATAAATCGTTTACGGTAAGCACACTAACCCTTTGTCGTAAACGTTTAATAGGGTTGGTGTAAACAAACTTTTCGTTTGTGGGTAACAATTACTTCTGTGCGTGTAGTCTTTCCTTACATGTTTTTTTTTTTTCTTTAAAATATTTTCCCTCTATGGTCCTCACTCTATTGACTGGTATTTTGCATTTTTTGGCAATTTTTCCTACTTTATTTGGACAATTTTTGATTTGAACTAGTATATTTTTTTCATATGACAAATTTCTCGACTTTTACGGTGTTTTTCATTTCATTACGGTACTCCCTGTTTTTTCTCAAATTATTCAAATATTACATTTCATCTATACTAAATAAATATATACACATAAAAAAGAAGAAAAGATCCGACAGATTTCGAAAATAGTAAAAATACAGAAACGTATTTAGTATACATCTGTCGTTGTCGTTTTCGTTGATCTGAGAGAATAGCTGTGATTTATTATCAACTCCATAAATTAATTCAATTTAAAAATTTTCAAAAATCCGTCAAAGTTATTGGACTTAAACCAACTCGCTCAGAAAACTCCATGAAACAATATTTTCAAACAAAATAATGAGATTTTCCAAAATACTCACTTATCTTGATTTTATGATTTTTAGAGCGTCTTAAATTATTTCAAAATTAGCTCTTTTAATATCATTTATCTATATAAAATTTATTAGAAAACATTACGTATTAAGAAAACATTATTTGAAAAATATCTCTGAATTCGCTTCATAAATATTATTTTATTATTTGTAATTATTGATTATTCGTTTAAATACCTTTGAGGATATTTTGGAGGATTAACTTCTTCAACTACCGCATTTGTAACATCAAACAGCGCTCAAACTACTAAAATATTTCAAAATACAAATCTTTCGAGAATAAGAACCAAGAAATAGAAGAAACTACTAAGATTCAACTTAAATTGGTCCAAGCTCACATTAAGTGAAATGGACTTGTTCCGTTTATTCGATTCAAGAAAACAATTTCATAGAATTTCCAAATTAAAAAAATCTTTGAAATTGTCTAACTTCCGCCGGCATCATATTCTCTTCTCTAGTGGCTACACGTGAAGGTCTTAAGTATCTTTTAAATACTTCAAAATAAGTTATATTATCACTACCCATATTCCCCACTGCTGCTCTGCTCACCCACATAAAGTGAAATACAATTCCAAACTCAAGAGCAGCTCCAATATTTTAACAATCGCAATTTTCTATTTAGCTGTGCTCGCAGCACTACACGTAATTCGCACAATACATAATGCAACGGCAACAAGAACAACAATAAAATCCCACCAATAAAGGAAACCCAGAGAAGAGAACAACTCTCTCTCACTCCCAACAACTTAGCCACCCAACAGGGAGTACGCAGTAGTTGTACTTATTTAAGTGTGTGTGTCGGTGGTTGTGGTGTGAGGTTGGAGTATGGAGCATACATATGTGTGTAACAGTTACCAATTCAGAAAGACAAAATGATACATAAATAAATACTCGAACGGAGAGCAGAGAAAGGACAACAGCCATACGAACATAACCGAGTCACACACTTTCTCAATTTCATGCGCCGTCGCCGCAGCCGCTCTCAACAGTGTGAGCAGAGCCACTGGCAAATGTCGTGGATACGACCGGGCACAGAGATACAATGAACGAAACTTGTTATTATTTGTGTGTCGTTGCGTCGATGCTGCTGCTGCGTTTGATGCTGCTGCTGTCTACGAGAGTCTACGTTCATTCGTAGACTCCACCCCTTTTGCACCACTCGATGTGAATGTGACACAAGGGCGGAGTTTTTCATTCTATGCCTGGCAGAGCATACAAATATAACAAAATGTTTGTTTCCTTTTTTGTGTGCAAGAGTAGTAGTAACATTTAATACAATATGTGTCTGTGTGTGTGTGTGAATTGGAAGTTTCCTTTTCAAGGATACACATAATATGTTTCAAATCATAGTTGAAACTTTTTTGTTGTGCGCTGCACAAAGACGGGGATGATTGCTTGCGAGCGAGTAGCGTAACACCGCATGAACTTATCCCAAGAATACCGGGAGTGAGTGAGTGAGTAACTGACATTAAAGTTGAGAGCACAAAAAAAAAACACAAAAACAAGTAACTGAAATTCCTTTTAATTGATCACAGTTGTGGTACTTTATGTACCCGCAGGGGGTAATGAAGGATTTTACCCCACAAAAAATATACAAAATTTTCTTTTATGCATAAAGTTTTGAAGTGCTCTCAGGGAAAAGTTTTGGCAAAATTACGTTTAATTTTCTAGCAACCCCAGAGAGACCTTAATTTAATTCAATCAATTTCACATTTTAAAGGATATCATAGAAATGCTCGGTATCTCAGAGGTCACATCGTCTTTGCTCTATTCGTTGTCTTATAAACAGACAGCAACAAAGTATATAAACGAAAATAATATACCAGAGAAGAGAAATAAGTATACTTTCATATTTCATATACTCGTACACATTTGTATGTGTGTTTGCATGCATGCATGTAGACCCTTGGTCGACCTAGTGAAAGCAGGATAGTTGCTTGCAACTGTTGCCATTTTCACAAATACCAACACACAATTGCAAAAATTCCCCCCATTTCGTGTATGAGAATGTTTTGGGAAAAAAACTACTCTTCTCTGCAAAAAAGCACGGACTTGCGCTCTTTGTACATACATTTTTCGCTTTTATTTACTCGCACTTAGAGTTGCTCTCCATGGAGTTACTCACTGAGATATAATTTCTCTGTGTAGCAATATTTTTTGTTTATGCTGAAAGAGTTTAAAATTTGTATTCATCAATTATTGTATTATTTTAAATTGTATAGACTTAAAGGATTCAAGACGATACCACCACCAACATCTAAATTGAAGTTAGACATTTTTTTGAATGTTGAAAAAATTTGCCACAATTCTGATGAAATGTAATAACGTTGACATTTCTCAAACTAAAACTGCTATATGATATAGTTGTTAGAGATATACAAGATCGCTTTAGATACATAAATTAATGAATTAGAAACTCCTGGGATTTCTATTTATACACTCCACGAGAGTATTATGTCCGATCGACTTACAATCACTTTCTGAGTCGATTTAGCGATGTCCGTCTGTCCATCTATTGTTGTAAATTAATCAAATCAATTAATCAAATTACAGGTCGCAATTATAGTCCGATCTTACCGAAAATTGGCACAAATAAGTTTTGTGGATCTTCGTCCCTGCTACTTATTTTGACGCAAATCGGTTCAGATTTAGATATAGCCCCCATACAAATGTCGCTCCCAAATACAAATGTTACTCCCAAATGTTTAATCGATTTTGGCCAAACTATACGTATTATATTTCACCTATTTCGTTCCAGATTTCAATATACCTCCATACAAATGTCCTTTCCGATTTAAAATTTTTTGTCAAACACATACATTGGACCAGGTCATAATAGCATAGAAACATACAAAAGTTCTTCCCATTTTCACTTTTTTACCGAGTTTAATTGTATTTGGATAGAAAGTGGAGTGTATCATATAGTCGGCCCCGCCCGACTTCAGCCTTTCCTTACTTGTTTTTTTGTAGGTATGTTTGTGAAATTTCCTAAACACCCTCTAAATTTAGACTAACGGGTAAAACATCGGGTTGACGTACCTTGTAAGCCTGCAACTTAGTTGATTAAAAATCGATTTTCAGTTTCTCACGTATTTTTTTCAGCAAATACATTTTTCATCGTTTGCTTCTTTCAAAATTTGTCAACTACTATACTATTATTTAAAAAAACCTGCAGAAGGTCGTCCGGCCCAGAAATCATTATAGAGTTCCCAGTTCAATTTAACTACTGATTACAGAACGAAATAAATCAAACGAAAATGTAAAAATAAATCCGTTATTGAAGTTTAGATTTTTGGAAAAATACGAGAAAAAGAATTTTACGAATTTCAGGTCCAATTAAATAGCTAAAATCAAAACATCAAAAATAAAACAAACAAAACAAAAAATAAAATCAAACATCAAAACAGATAAAAACGATGAAAAAAGTACTAGATATGGAAATAAATAAAATAATATATATATATATATATTAAGTTATGGCCGGTCCGAGCTTTATACAGCCTCCACCATGGGTTGCATTCCACAGAGGCTGTCGATTTTCGTAGAAGTTCAATAACTTTGTTGGAAAATGTTAAATTTTTTAATATAACAAAACTAAAATTAATTAAAATATTAAAAAAATAATTTTATAAATAAAAATAAAATTTTAAATCATGCAAAAGTAAATATAAGGCAACAATCTTCAAAGCAGCTTTAATACCCCAAATACTAGGTGATAGTGGGAACTAGGGTACATTTGGATTATTCGATTAATCGTTTATTCAAAAATACAAAATTTCTAATTAACCGAAAAAAGTCGACAGCTCCTTTTCGAATATTCGATTAATCGAATAAAATTTCCTGTAAATTATTTAGATGTTGATAGGAATATATAACATACACTCAAGTTTTATTTGAAAAAACTATTGTGATTAAGGCGATTCTTTTCCTTTGTTTTAAAAAAGTCGATTTCGAAAAAATACTATTTCACTTACCGTTGAAGTCGGAGCAATAGAAAGAAGAGCATGTAATTAAGTTTATGAGTTCTTTTTTCGATATATCTAAATATAAAAAAAATCATCTTGTATGTCATTCGATTCTACTTTTCGTTTTTGCTGGAATTTGTTCTATCTTTATTGTTACGTTCAGTTCGGACAAAAGGCTAATTTCAGCGGCAATATTTTCTCCTTCAGGGACAGGATATTCTGAAACGATTCCAACTCCAAATAGACTTTTGTATACTGTGCTAGTTTTCATTAAAAATTTAATGACGCCTTCCAAAATCATTTGTGCGACTATTTATACTTTCCAAAATGATAGTATAACGTTTCGAATATTCGATTATTTGGTACGAATTAATCAAATTATGCTTTATTCGAAATTCGGCCATTTCTGATTATTCGAACAAATATTTGATACTAAATATTCGAAAAAAAAAATTAATCGGTTGGACAGCCCAGTGGGAACATTTTCAGCTATAGTTTGGTTACATTTTAATGTGAAAAGTATGAGTTTGGAAAGGCCATTATCTCTAACGTAAACAGTGCAAGATAACCTAATTTCCTGATTCTACCCATTCTTGCCGTAAAAGCAAAAAATACGAATTTGGAAAAATCATTTTAAATTTGTTTATGCAGTCATATGAATGTATACACCGAATTCCATGATTCTAGCTACGGTCATTTGGTTGGTACCATTTTTATTCCCTTTTTCCTATTTTATCCTCTTAAAACTACGACTTTCGAAAATCTCTTTATTTCAATCGAAATTTGAGGGACCTACACACCAAATTCCAACATTCTACCTGTAGCTATTTAGCTGGTACCAATTGTATCCCTTGAAAGTACGAATTTTCCTTTTTTTCGTGTCCACGCAGTAAGACGAATGTATACATCGAATTTCATTCTTCTAGGTCTAGCCATTTGGTTTGTACTATTTTTATCTCTCATGGCCAATTTAGTACGAATTTGGAAAAAAATCATTTAAAAAAAATCCGTGTATGCAATCTGAGACATATGTGCATTAAATTTAGTAAACATATCTGCGTCCATTTGGTTGGTACCATTTTATCCCTTTTTCCCATTCTAGCCCCTTAAAAGTATGATCGTCTTAGAATTTTATGACGATCAAGAATATATATACCTTATAGGGTCCTAGGTGGATATTTCAAGGTGTTACAAATGCAATAACAAACTTAGTATGCCCCCATCCAGGAGGTGGAGGGTATAAAAAGTTATTGCCTTTTGAACAAAATTAAGTTGGACCTTTAGTATAATGAAGTTATATATGACAATAACTTCTGGGAAAAGCGCGTAGTCTTTAGAGCGTGTAAAACTACCTAAAAATACTTACAATTTGTTAGGAAAATTTTTTTGTAGAGAGTAAATGAAATATTTTATATTTCAAATGAAATATTCATGTCGATTATGCACGCCGACGCACTGTGGTCATTATTTTGAGATAGCGGCCAAAACTCCTTTTGGTTTTTGTTCTCCGATTTTAAAGTTATTAGACTCATATGAAAGTAGACAGTAGTAAACCTCGGGTGCCAAAAAATTAGAACTCTATTTTAACTATTTCACTGAGAACAGGGTGGTCCAAAATGGGCTTTTTCAGAATTTAGTAATTATGATATTTTTAGTTAATTTTTAAAGTTGAAATGATCATAACTTTTTTGTTTTTCAAGATTTTTGGAATTGAAGCTCTACTGTTTTCAGAACAATTTAAATATTTTTTTTAAAAAAGGTCTAATTTATCGGAAATTTCCTACTTCATAGAGCACAACTCCTGTGAGTCAAGCTGAGTCAAAACACAAAATTACTATTTTGTAGTCCTAACCCTCCCCTACATTCCTATATATACATGTCCATGCATCGGGACTGCACTTTTTGAGCTACAGCAATTTTTCTGACCCAAGGTAAGATATTCGGTACAAATGCACGTCATATTTTTTGAGAAGTTATTTGTATGTGAAAGTGGCTATTATGCATATATTTTGATGAAATTTTGTACAAGAGTTCTTATTGACCCAAAAAAATAATTCTTTTGAAATTAGGAGAATTTGGCCCATATTTGGACCTAGTCCACATAGAAGGGTGTATCAAAATTTTGACAAAAATGACAATAGAATCTGACAACATTCGCTTTGCTTACAAACCAAATAGAACATTAAATTCAATTTTTACCAACATTAACGACAGAACACAACGAAGAGAACATTAGAAACGAGAATGAAAGAACATAAAATGGACATCACAAAAATGAAAGAGACATCAGCACTGTCACAACTTAGTGCTATCCAGTGCACGAAAACAAACGAAACGATTGACGTACATATCATCCAAAGTCATTATTATTCATTATTGTTTAAACAATGGCTAAATTCAGTTATAGTGTTCTATCTGATATATATTTTGAACGGAAAGATGAAAACGACATTATTTTACATATAATGAATAATCCATTCTTCAAAATATCCGACAAACAAGAAATTAAAATTCATAAGTTAAAAATAAAAAACTTTTTAAATACTTTAAGAAAACGGTACAATCAATGTTCCAGAAACAAGAAATTGTTTTACTAACGCAACCAAGAATGGCTAAGAAATAAACTTATTTTTGAAAAGCCATCAGTAACTACCACGGAAACTGGAAAAGGTGGTCGACCAGCAAAGCCAATTGATAATTGTAGTGAAAGATCACGAAGACGCAAGCTTAAACATATCAATGAAGAAGTTTCTTGTAGCATCATAAAGGATTCATTTCTGCATCAAATTCAACCATCGAAAACTAAATAGAGTAAAATTGCTATCATTGAAAAAATTGTGGAAGCAAGCCCCAGACGCACAAAAAGGATTTTAGAAAGTATGCCGACACCAACTGAAGAAAATAAATTTACTCCAGAAGAAGCATTTGCACTATTTTTGGATTTGAAAATGACTAAAAACCAATATACAGAATTGAGGAAGCGAACCAATGAAAAAAATTGTGGAATTTTTCCATCATATCGAGATTTAGTTTCTGCCAAAAAAGATAGCTTACCTTCACCAACTGCTATTAGTGTAACTTCAAGTTCAGCAGAAATAAAATTGCAGGATCTTCTTGAACACACTGCAGAACGATTATTAAAGACATTTGATGCTGACTATTTAAAGAAGTTTAAAAATTGCAGCATGACTTTAATTTCTAAATGGGGATGTGATGGGTCCTCTGGCCAGAAACAATACAAACAATGTAATGCGGAAAATTCATCAGATGCCAATTTGTTCATGATTTCTTTCGTTCCATTACGTTTAACAAAAACTTATATTGGTTCAGAGCCGTCAACTAGTAGAGCTGCAGAGATAGATGTATGGAAGAATGAAATTCCCTCGTCAACAAAATTTTGTAGACCAATAAAGTTTGCTTACAAAAAAGAAACTAAAGATGTCCTAACTAAAGAAGTTGGCAAAATAAGAGATGAAATTAAAGAACTTCAACCAGTGATATTTGAATTTAATGACCAATGCATCGAAGTTAAGTTTAAAATGTCACTTACAATGATCGATGGAAAAGTTGCACAAGCTTTAACCGAAACAAAGTATATGCCAAAAAACATCAAGTCAATTGAGCCAACCACCAACACAAGACGATAGTTTTAATGAAGCATATGAATTTGGAATGTCACCTCTTCATGCTAGAATTCGTTTTATGGAGCATATTCTTAAATTGGGATACGATTTGGAATTTGGCCCGTTAGGCGAAACAGTGAGAAACAACAAAGAAAATTTGGAAAAAAGAAAGCAAAAAAAAAAGATGTTCAAGAAAAATACCGTGAGATAGGCCTTATAATTGACCAGCCAAAGCAAGGAGAAGGAAATTCTAATGATGGAAACACAGCAAGGAGATTTTTTTCCGATCCAGAAACTGCAGCTTCTATAACTGGAGTAGATTATGATTTAATACGACGATTCCAAATCATATTAGAAGTTATAGCATGTAGCAAAAAGATAGATGCAAAAAAATTTGGTCAGTATGCTAATGAGACAGCAACCCTTTATAACCAAAAATATTCTTGGAGACATATGCCAACCACAGTTCACAAAATTTTGTTCCATGGGGAACAAATAATTCAGCACAATATGCTTCTCAGAAGAAGCGCAAGAAAAAAGGAACAAAGACTACAGATTCTTTCGCGAGCACAATACAAGAAAAATTTCCAGATATTGTACTAATGAAGATCTTATTAATATTTTGTTGTGCACATCAGACCCATATATGTCCAGTATTCGACAAAAATGGAAATCAACCTCATTAGAGTTAGATGAAGAAGCTAAACAACTACTGCAAAATGAAAATCAAAGCTATTTGGAAGAAATTTTTACTAATATTGTTTAATTAACACTAGTTTAAAGATTATAATTTGTTTCTAATCTATATTTATAAAAGAGAATGCCGTCCGTGTGAACACGCAAAACTTTATAACGGATCGTCTGATTTTCACGATTTTGGGCTTGATGAATTCGTGTTGGCCCAAGGAAGGACATAGGATGTAAAATTGGTTCATAAATATTACTGACCACGAGAATGATAAATATGATGCCGAAATTTGGATTTTCATTTTATGTGTGTGGCAGTAGTGTTTTTTTGAGCCAGAAGGCTGCAAATTGGAACGTATATATTACTGACCACAAGAAAGATAAATATGATGCTGGAGTTTGAATTTTCGTTTGGTGGGTAGTTGGGGCGTGGCAAAAGTGTCTTTTAGCTAGAAGGCTGAAAATTGGAACGTATATATTACTGACCACGATAATATCAATATGAAACCTGATTTTAATTTTACCATTTTTGTTTTTGCCTGGCGAAGCGGGCGGGGTTCAGCTAGTTTTAGTATAAATTTTTATTAATACATTTAAATAAAATATATGTGCACTTTAAATCAATAGTAAAAGTTTACTTAAAATTTTATCGATGTTGTGTTCTGTATATAATATATCCAAATGGTATTGATATTGTTGGGAATTTCAGTGTTATTTTTCAGTTTAATCCTCACAAGAATTAGCTTTCTTCCACAAAAACCAACCTTTGGCCCCTGTGAATATTGAGACTAAATAAATGTCAGGGGCCAAATGTTGGCATTTTCTGACCAAAATTAAGTTTAGGAATAATAAATAAGTATTGGTTGTAAAATACGATTGAAGAAAATAAGAAATTATAAAAAATATACCTATTTAAAATGTCAAAATATTCAACTTTTTCATGGAAATTCAACAAAAAATTAAAATAAATTTTTAACTCCACATTACTTACGTTCCCATCAGTCGATTTTTACGTTTGAACACGCAAATTTAAGCTTAAAGTCCCTCCTATTGAACAAAACAAATTGCGTAAAAAAATACCAATCCGGCCAAAAGTTATACAGTTTTGACCGCTATCTCGCGAAATTGACCACTGTGCGACGGATGGCTGCGGATCGGATTTTTTCCGCAGTTGAGTATTTTGGTATTATATAAGCCGATGGTAATGCCGTTGCGGAAAAAATCGTATTATGTATTCCTCATGCGACTCACTTCACATACAAAAATATCCGACAGAAAATCATCGCTGATTTGATGCGGATAAAGTACTTTTTGGTTATTTTTTTATTTGTTTTAATTTCTAATGGAAGCTAAGAGGTAAGATGAGAAAAAATTAAATGTAAATGTTAAATGACTTGTTTTTTTTTGTATTGCCACTTTTTTCTTCCAAATTTATAAAAAAACCAATTGATGAATACATTATAAAATGTTAGAATTTCAATTATTTTATTTAATTTCAAATCTAAGAATATGTCAGCGCACTTTATTGGTTACTTTTGTTTGTCATTTGCTTATAAATGTCAATTTGACAGCTGTAATGTAATATCGACTTTATGTTGGTAATGCAGTCATCCGACGGATTACATAATACAATTTTCCTCACAAAGTGAGTCGAGTGCGGATCGAGTCAATCCGATCCGCAGCAAATCCGTCGGCGTGCATAATCGACATGATTATTTAAAACGGTGTGATACAGAAATTCAAAGAATCAAAAAAAAACAAATGTTTAAGCCGTTCATTGAATATTTGGCAACCATTCATATTTTGTTACCAGGATCTTCGAGAAATATTTTGATACATTCATCGGCAAAATTGCATTTCAGTAATCCATCTATCTGTACACTCAAAGGAATTTGTCAGTAAAAGAAAGCAGAAAGTCTACTTAAAGTGCAGCTTTTCTGCTGAAAAATAGACAGCAGATTTGCTGATCTGCTGAGATGGTAAACATCTGTTTGCTGATTTTAGCAATATAGAAAAAAAATTTAAGCATATGTATACAGTATATACATGTTAACTAAACTTTTTTGAATAGAAGTTATTATAAAGCAATTTATTAGCACGGAAAGATATTGCGATTGTCTTTTTAATGATTCGCATATTGCCCCAAGCTAATATAAAAGGAACTAACAGCAGCCAATTTTAGCAGACTGCAAACTCTTTAGCAGTGTGAATGGCGATGTAAGACTGCAGAAAAACTGCTGTTATGCCAAAAAACTACTGTCATAGCAGAAAAGTGTCTGCTGATAGACAGCAGACAATCTGCTGCTTTTATTAACAGACTTGTTCTCTAAGTGTAGAACTTCTTTTTTTAATAGTTGCTTGAAAGTACATACCTGCATATATATTTTGAAGACAAAAAACGATCGAATTCCTCGTCTCTTAACGATCGAATTCTTTAGTCGGGCTCTAACACCAAACTGAGCACATGTGCAACAGCGTTACCAGACATGATCATATAAATGTTATATGTTGCCAACAGTCAATGCGAGCATATTTATTCGGAAGTCCTGTTTTCAAATTTGACATGTGAATTAGACCACGATCCACTTATTTTGCTTCTAAATAATACTGAAGTGGAATGGGAATGAGATAGGCAAATAACCCACACAATTCTCTCAATTTCAATTGTATGAAAAGTGCGTGATATCGCTAAGATTGAACCCATATTACGGCAGATGTCATCGGCGACAGCATGACATCGTTGAAAGGGGTCGTCAACAGCATGCCGATCAATTTAACATTATCCTTTTTCCCAAAAAAAATGTAACGGACATTTGAAATACAATCGTTATACGTTTGTAAGGACATACGTACATACATACATAAACTGCAACAACAAATCAAAATATATGCACTAAAATACATAGCAAACAGTTTACGACATACGTATTTGCAACAGATGTATACTGTGCAAGTATATAATATGTTTGAATACATGTGAGTGAGTGTGTGTGTACAATGCAACCTCCTCCTTTTTGGCAATCGGCAAATGTATTCGAATGTAACGACAGCAAAAAAGAGATATTTTGTATTTAAACAAAAAAGTTCACTTCGTTGCAGAATGTGCCAGTATTGGTAGTTCAACAGCAACAACAAGAACCACAACAACAACACACCGACCAAAGAATAAAACCCGCCATAATAAACAACACGCGAGGGACAGACATCACAACACACAACCATACAACGCAAGAAGACAGATGGCACAAGAAACGTTTTTGGTTGGCTGCTTTCGGCACACTCACACTACCCAAACTCTCTTTCTCTCGGTCACAAACGAGACACGCATACACACGAGCGCACACACAAAAGAACCATGAAAACAATGAAAAACAAACACACGCACGCACGCACACACACACAGTCATGCCTAGATTGGAAACAGAAACAGCCAGCAGTAGCAGCAGCAGCAGAAGTATCAACCAACACAGGGCTTCTCAAGTGCCTAACAACGTCGCACTAAGAGGATGCTGTGGCTGATACAGAGTGGGAGGGGGGTTGGGTTGAAACAAATTGATGCTAAAAGTGGGCAAAAGACAAAAGAAGCTTTGGACCATAAGAGACACACAGTCAGTCGACCAGCCAGTCAGGCAAGCAGCCAAGCAGAAGAAACAAAAACTTTACGAAGAAACATCTACAGAAACCAAAGAAGAAAAAACAATGAGAACGGCAAACAAAAGAGCTCTTCTGCAAGCAACCGAAAGAGAGGAGACACAATAGCGACCAGAGTTGCAGATGAAGAAGGCAACACGAACAAAATACAAAATGAAACCAAACAACAACAACAACCACTTCGAACAACCCAAAATACCGGGAGGAGAATGAGTGCGCGAGCGATCGAAGGATTGTCAGATGGAGGGGGACGGCTGAACGGATGAATGAATGAATGGTTGGCCACGAATTGTGTACGAATTGTATTACAATGGTTTCATTTTTGCTGCAGACTGTGTTGTCGTTTGGTATACGAGAAGTAGGAGGCCTTCTACAGTAGTGGGAAGTGCAATAGCACAATATTAAGCTTTTCGATTCCGTGAAACAAGCAAATTCTATCTTTCAAAAGTCTTTCACTACTATAGTTTGCCATTTTTTTCTAGTGATTTCACTTATTTTTAAGACAAATAAATGAGCGAATGAGTAATATTGTTAATAAATATATCTTATACGCAACAGTAACATCGGGTAAAAAGGGATACAAAAAGGTACCAACAACACGGATGACGCTACAATAATGAAATTCGGTGGGTATATTCGTTTTACAGCGCAGATCACTGATAAGAAGGAATTTTTCAACATTTGCACTTTTAAGGGATTAAATGGAATAAAAATTGTACCACCGCCCTGACCAAACGGCTGGACCTAGAATCTTGAAATTTGGAATGGGCATTACTCTTATAACACGAATGCGACCAAGATAATATTATTCAATAATCGTACTTTTTGTGGGTGAAATCGTTTAAAAGGGATAAAAATGGTACTAATTAAAGAGATGGAGCTGGAATCATAAAAATCGGTGTGAAACTGAAAATGACCGAATATTTTGAAATTCGTACTTTTAATAGGTAAATGGTAAAAGGGGTATAAAAAAGGTACCAATAAAACGGATAACGCTACAATAATTAAATTCGTTGTGTATATTCGTTTTACAGTTTTTTATCAACATTTGTACTTTTAAGGGATTAAATGGGATACAAATTTTACCACCGCCCTGACCAAATGGCTGGGCCTAGAATCTTGAAATTTGGAATGGGCATTACTCTTATAACACGAATGTGGCTAAGAAAACAGTTTCCATAATTCGTACTTTATGTTGGTGAAATTAGGTAGAAAGGGATAAAAATGGTTCCAATCAAACAGGCGGAGCTGGAATCATGAAATTCGGCATGTATATCCCTGCAAATGCTTTCAAACGCAGAATGAATATATGTTGTGTGAATATATGGCTAAATATAATATTTAGGTTTAATTTTATGTATGTACGGGTCGTTTATTTTGGAATATCGATTATAACTGTGAGGGTATGATAAGATGTATATCAATTTCCCCCATCCCTTCCAGAGTTTTCGTGTATACCAGCGATCCAGACGGACGGGTAAAGGACGTGGGACATACTTATGTATTTAAATCTCTCCTTCAATGCGTTACACTTTTTTCTATCCCAAATGGTATATACGATCCTACTCTGTAGTGAGGGTATAATTATCACAGCTTTATATGATTTTTGTAAAAAATTGTTTGCATTTTGTGCCTATAAATTACACTATTGACTACGTATAAATGGATGGCACAGTGTAAATGGATTTCTTTTTTTAAATTTGTACAAGGTGTATAAATCGAATCGAAAAGTTAGTGTGAATATACCGCTGAATACGTAGCACAAAGTAAAACGATTTTTCAAAAGTTGTGAGCGTTTACAAACGATTTGCCCTGAACGTGATATCCTTAGACTAAGGCAATTTCAAAATATAAAAAAAAAAACAGTTTGAATACCGAGAAATACCAACCCATTTGGAAATTTTCCGCGTACGAAGTAGCGGGTATTTGCTAGTATAATTTAGACTTTAATCACAATATAGACTTTAATCATCTGAATCATTCCATGTGGTTTGTGTATGTATTCTTCTCATAAAATTATTGTATACTTATTTTTGAAAAAAAAAAAATATTTTTTTTTTCGCGAGTTATAACCAATTTAAAAGTGAAAAAATACTACTTTTTCAAAAGGTGTGTTCATTCATTTAGCAGGGTTACATTTTTTAAAATTTTTGCAATTACAACATCCAAGAAAAATAGATTATGGAAACATATATTTTTTTTTCTAATTGTGCAATCTCACACCTTTGGTCTAAGTTGATCATAAAAACATTTTCAATTATCAAATTTCAAATGATTTTGACTACCCGTATGAAAGTTATATCGATTTTATTTTAACCAAGGCTTATACCACTTTGCGTGGGAGGTACCAGAAGGGGTGTGGCAATATCGGTCATATTCCACACGAATGCAAAATATATAAAAGCATTGCCAAATATAAAAATCATATAATTCCGATCATCCTTCATGTTATAACAGGTTTAATTTTACGTAGGTTAGGGTGATTTGTGTGGGAGGTACAAGAAGGGGCGTGGCAATACGCGCCATATTTTGCACGCTTAAAGTGATTATAAAATCTTTATCAAATGCCAAAATATGGCCGATACCGTGTGGAAGTTATATGGGTTTTAATTAGACATTGGAATATGGGCTATTTGTGTGGGAGGTACCAGAAGGGGCGTGGCAATTTGGCTCATCTTCGAACTTAAACTAAGTTTGGGGAAAATATTACGATGTGTCAATTTCGAATCGATTCCTTAACTCCTTTCCAGAGTTATCGTGTACACCAGCATGGCTAAAAAGTCGTGAAACGGATTTGGTCCAAACATACTTAGGGTCTTAAGTCACTCCTTCAAGGCGTTACTGTCCCTCTCACTCTGTAGAGTGAGAGTATAAAAAATAAATTTTTCCATAACATATTTTTTCTTGTTTTTCATTATTGTATACCTTGTGTTTATGAACTAATGAAAAGAATTAATTTTGATGATTTTTCACTGTAATTCTGTTTAATTAAAAAAAATCGTAAAAAATAGAAGCCATCATTTCACCACTTTCAATCTCACACAGTCGATTAAATATTAGGCCTAATAAAAATTTCGAAAATCAAAATAAAAGAATGAAAATTGCAAAAACTTTAAAAAATCTAACCCTAATCTAAAAGTAATTGAAATTACGTTCTACAAAATTACCTTTTGCTTTATTTTGTAAATGCTGGGATCCTAACTACAGATTTCAATCCCGAAACCAAAAGCTGGTTGTGGTAACGCCACCGTCCACAATTTGTTTAAAAATGCTTATTTCAGCAAACAAGGGAAACCGGTGTTTTCATGTCAGTTAAACAGTTTTTTGAAATGCAAAAAAACATTTGAATTTGTTGGATATATTGTACTTACTACTATTAGTATCCTTGCACAATGAAATATGGAAATAGTGAAGATTGCTTTACTAGCTGTGAAAATAAACAAAGGGGAGTGAATAGAGTGAATGAACTCGGGTGGAGTGATTAGATTGAGGGAACACATTGAATTGCGATATGGAAACAGAGAAGTGATTACAAAATAGAAAAAGAAAAAAAATAGGACGTCAAATAACTTCGTTCTGCACTTGCAGTGAAACATCGAGGGTTAGTTTACATGAGGTAATGTCTATGGGAATCATGTATTAAGATCCACGTCTTTTCTATTTGCGCCTAACGAAATTTGGAAGCTTAGCCTTTAAAACCTGTTATGTGTGCAGAAAGTATACATACATAAATGTTTATTAAATAACCGAAATTATATCTGAATACTCTGATATTGTACCTAAGGTCTGGTATAAATCTACAATAACGGAATCAAAGTACACATTTGTCGCATATTCCCTTCTGACAGCAGAGTTAATTCAGACGTAATAAATATTTTTATGAATGAAGTCGGACAAATATAAACTTAGGTTTTCGAAGCTACAGGAAAAGGAATTGAGAATTATGTCACTGTATTTAATGATTTATTAACATTAATACTACATTTGTCGAATGTACAATATCATTATCTATCGCGCTCACTTTTTTCTATAAAATTAGAAATGAACTATCCGATGAATCTGTAAATGCATTGTCTGTTTTAAATAGTGTTTATATTTAAAAACTTCTTATTTTAAAATATATGCATACATATATGATTAATTATTTTTGATCTTTGGAAAAAGTTTTGAAATTGATATTATATTTAATTTTTTATAAATTCTTTAAAACTTGATTTCAATGTATTTGTTATGCTAAATAAAATAATATAATTAATAACTTTATTCCAAATAAGAAAAAAATGTTTTTATATAGCAAACAATTGAAGTTTGAAAAAATAATTCCCGTTTCCCGGGAAATAAAAAGTACGGGAAAATAAAAACCCTAATTATTACAAGCTGAATTAATAAAACTAAAATTTTTATTTTGCAATTTCTATTTATTTTTCTATTTCAAATCGCAGCTTCACGAACAGAAATATTGACATAAGGGCCTAACAATTTAAGTTGAATTCAGTTTCCATTGAAAATATTATTTCTTTCTTCGCATATCATAAATAAAAATTAAAAAAACTGGCCATTAATATTAAATTAAAAATTAAAGTATACGGTTTTAATATTACTTTTTATTCAATGTGCTCAAAAATGTTTAATAAATGATTAAATTTTTGCCCATATCAAATAAACTCTTTACCGGTTTTGTAAAAATATAAAAAACATGTGGTCTTCTTCCGGTAAGTAATGTCGCACGGATTTAAATTCATTTCCAATATTCATTCATATAACAATGGCCAACAATCAATATTACAGTTGAACCGGATTGTATAAGTCTGTTGTTCTAGGCGGAGTTTATTAATTATGTTTTCAGATTTTAATTTCATCAACATGTTGGCCCCTTAAAAGTGTTAAAAGATACAAATTTTCAAAAAAAAAAACTATTTATTCTCAGCCCCGATTTAGGTGTCAAATTAAAGAGGAGAATATCTGCTAAAAATACTTCCAATTTCATGATTATAACTGCTTTAGTTTAGCATTATCAATCATTTCAAGCTTTTAAGAGTTGAAATGGGCACTGATTTCAAATTTCTGGTTATATTGGAAAGGTTGAACTTTGTCATTTAATAATGGCACACAATATCATTCATATGACTGCCACCGCTGGCTCGGCAGTACCTCATCCGATCAACCCAATTTTTCAGTACCGCCCAAAAACCACTCCAAACAATCACGTGTGGCTTCTCTGAACCCCAATTTTGCTTATTGACATAGCCACAGAGAAGAAAATTTCTTACAGTTTGCGTTCTAGACTCACTACTTTGGAACTAAGATTTTAATATTATCCAATTTTGTTCGAGTTTATAGCGTCCGATTTTGCAAATGTCACTTTCTCCACTCTACTTTCTATCCGAATGTAATTCAATTCGGTAAAAAATTGAAAACTGTAAGGATGTTTGTATGTTTCCTAATCATAGACTAATATGACCTGACCCAATTTGTCAAATCGATAAGAATATTGGTATCGGGCTATATTCAAACATGGTATGAAATGACCCCTTTCACAATAGGTTCTTCCAGTTCAAGTATAACGTGTAATGCTCAATTTGAAGATATTCAGTGAAAATAAGTGGTTTCTGGGGCAGAAAAATGGAAGACGGTAGCGAAATTTGCATGGGAGCAATATATATATCTGAACCGGTCTGACCTATTTTCACCATAGGTGTTCCTAGTTTAAATACAAGATGTTTTACAAAATTTGAAGACAATCTGATAAAATATATGGTTTCTAGTCAGAATGGGAGCGACATTTGTATGGGGGATATATCTAAATCTGAACCGATCTTACCCGCTTTTATTATAAGTGTTTCTAGTTAGATTATAAGAAGTTGTTCAGAATTTTAAGACAATCGAGTACAAAGTGTGGTTTCTAGAGCGGAAAAAGTGAAATCGTTAACGACACTTGTATGGGGGCTATATCTAAATCTGAACCGATCTTACCAGCTTTCATTATAAGTGTTTCTAGTTAGATTATAAGATGTTGTTCCGAATTTTAAGAAAATCGGGTACAATGTGTGGTTTCTAGAGCGGAAAAGGTCAAATCGTTAGCGACATTTGTATGGGGGCTATTTCTAAATCTGAACAGAGATACAAGCCGACCGATTTTAAGCCGCCAAGCCACCGCCGCCATCGCTTGTTTCTGCACGAGCAGTGCCGCCGCCGATTTCATCGGCTCACATCGACTTCAACCACGCCGCTGAGATTTGACGGTGTTCTAACTTCGTCAAATTTTACTACCAAGATAGACAACCCACTTAAAATTACAAAACAAAATATAACTCTCGACTTAGACAAATATATGGAAGTTTTTTTTGAATTTGGTATACCACTATATGATGACATCTATAGAAAGTTGAATGATTGTATTTTGATTTGAAAGTCGCATTTATAAAGGGTGATTTTTTAAAAGCTATAGGAAAGTTTTTCAAAAAAAAACACATACAATTCAGAAAAATACATGAAATATTTTTTTGATTCGATAGTACGGTCCATATAATTGAATGTTTCAAGATTATTTCATGCAAATGTTGACCTTGACTGCGCCTCAAATGGTCCATCCGCTTAGTCCAATTTTGGCATTTCCACGTTTTTGAGTAACAGAGGCCCAATTGCTGCGAACGGCGACGAATCGATAATTGATGGTCATCATTAACACTGGCCGATACAGCTGCGATATCTCAGAAAGTGATTCTAAGCCGATCTGTATAATAAACAATGGTTCTATCTCCCTTCCTTTTGGGTGTTACAAACAAATGCACAAGGACATAATACTCTCGTCGAGTGTATAAAAATGAATGTTATTCTACCATTCGGCGTCAAAATAATCGGTAACATTTTAAATGACCCAACTAGTGTGTGCTTCGTCGGAAGTGCCTCAAATATTTTTTTGTTTCGTTGCAAACATCTATCGAAAGATTCAGTCCGACCAATATTAACACCGTTTTTTAAATTCTAATTGTGCTATTTTCACGCGCATAACTGCATTGCGTACATATGTTGTTGGGAGCGAAGGAGCGAGCATGTTTTACATACAGTACCCAAAATACGATTTGGAAACTTTTTCAGAATTTAAATTGCGTGCGTCACAGGCAGCCCAAAAATGATCGCAAGTCTGGCTGACATCCAGTCAGCCTGCCTGCCAGCCAGCCTGACTGTCTGCTAAACAACCAACCATTCATCCCAACCATCCATTCATTCTTCATACAACACACACACCCACAGATAGTCAGCGACATTCTTCATATAGAGAGATGAGAGGCAAACTCTCTCATACATATGTAGGCATGGATGTATGTAAGTACCATCTTATATACCCAGATTGTTACTTTACTCCAGCACAACAATAACAACAAAAGCCATATTTGAGGTGGTTGGTTGGCTGGCTGCCTGGCTCTCTGCTCTGCTGCATTAATGTCGTCGTTAAGGCAGCAGCCTAGGAAAGGCAAAGCAACATCATACATACACACACATCCAACCATCCATCCATCGAGCGTCAGTCAGTGTTGTGGCGAAGAGCAAAGAAATCAACCCCCATTTATTGCTCCTGTTGGTTGGTGTTGTGCGTTGTTGTTGCTGTTTGCGTATGGGAATTGAATTGTTACTCTGCGTATTTGGGCTCGGCGGAGGAAGAGATGGTGCTGTGTGTTGAGTTGAGGTTGTTTTGTTGTAGTTTGGATTTTTTGTAACCATCGTCGACATTCAAGAAATTTGAATCAGTTGCAAACGAGTTCTCAGCGCGTTACGACGACAACCCAAAACAATTGCGGCGAAACTAAAAACAAAAACCAAAAAGAAGGAAATATAGAAAAAAATATCAGAACAAATTGTTACCATTTTCCCCCAGTGATGAAAACAAGCGGATTATTAAAAAATAAATAAATTAAAAATTAATTAAAAAATACAATAAACCACAATCAAGAGAGAGAGAAAACATATTGATAAAGTGAAAAACACAAGTGACAAACAAGGAACATATAAAAAGAACCTATAAAAATAAATAAAAAATTAAAAAATACAAAAACTCAAGTGATGTTTTTCAAAATATTGAAATCGGGATAATTCTATTCAAAGCGCAGCGATAAAATATTACTTCAAAACCTCCTCTCAAAAACCTCGTAAACTTCCATTGACCGTGAAGCGAGGCCGCGTGCCGCAAAGTTATGAGTTTACCCAGCGGCGTTGATATGCAAAATCTCATGTCGCAACATCCGGTCTTGGGCGCTTTGCCACCTGCATTCTTTCTGCGTGCCGCCTCCGAGCGCTACCAGCGTACCCCGAAATGTGCCCGTTGTCGCAATCATGGAGTGGTCAGTATTTTGTTTTTTGTTGGACTCCCTCCAGAACTATTCCAAATTCAATGCGTTTCGTTATTTGTGTGTTTTTAGGTCAGTGCTTTGAAGGGCCACAAACGCTATTGCAGATGGCGCGACTGTCTGTGCGCCAAGTGTACTCTGATAGCGGAACGTCAACGCGTCATGGCAGCTCAGGTGAGTGGATCTACAAGTTCGCTTTAAGTCATAGGATTAGAAATATTGGGATAAGTTTGAGGAGCCTAGACTACCTACAATAATTTACACATCGTAAATAGAGGAGACTGGTCAATATTCAACACATGAACATGCCATGAAATTATGCCCCTGTTCTGAGTTTCGAGTTGAATACGATAACGTTTACTCGGATTTGTGGCAATCCAAATTTTGATTTGAAAACAAGGATTTGTGTCAGCATTTTTTGCTTCGAATTTTTTATGGCTTAGAACCTGCTTTGATCCGCAACATGTTTTGAATTTACAAATGTAGCAGACTTTCCAGAAAAAAAAAAAATTTGAAACAGAAAACCAAATCGAGTAAATTTTGCCAATTTATAAACATTTATGGCCGTATTTGTTGTCTTATCGGCAGATCTTTTCGCATTAAAAATATTCTCCTTCAATGTGAGCCAAACAACCGGTTTTGTCTATGCATCCCATTTTTGATACAACAAATTTAATAAATTTTGGAAAGAAGGACAGTGTCTGCTGAAAATAAGGGGAAGATTGATCTGTTTCGGGAATGTGTCATGGATATCTACCGAAAATACTTGTTTCTAAAAAGTAATGCATACTTTTAAAACATTGAATTTCTAGTGACTAGAAGCAAAAATTTCATCTGTCAATCATTCACATAAAAAAAATACCTTGAAATCACCGACGGTCAACTGCCAGACAAAAATGTAGTCCATTTGATAGCTGGAAAACCATTTGCGGCTGCACAAATCTAGGAAAAGAACACAATCATCTTAAAAAGGATTGACTTGTTTTAAAAAAGATTCAAAAAACAATTTAAAATTGGTGTTCAGTATTTATGGCCATATTTTTCCTGGGCCATATTTAAAATTCATTCGAACTACAACAACATAGACTCAATCCAATAAATAATCCGACGCAACGCCATGACATGGTTTCTATGCGTAGCCAAATACATACTTCCCAATTAATTTCGACACCTCCATGCCATGACCTCTCCATAAATGAATCAATTAAGTTTGGAAGCTGTAAAGAGCATGTTTTACTCCAAGTTTTATTTATCCCAACTCCGACCTCTTTATGATTGAAAAATTTCCGCCCATTGGCATACATTCGATAGGATTTAGAATGAAATTTAGCACGCCATCATGGAAGTTATATTTTTGGTGTTAAACCATTCAGTTACAATTTTAGCTTTATGTATTGGGTTTTATCTTATTGAAAAATAAACGACGGCTCATCAAAGTCGTCCAAAAAGGAAATAAGGACATCGTCTAAAATTTTAATGTAGTCGATGGAATTAACCTTGTTTCTAATAAAGTATAATGAGTGTAATTAATGATTATATGAATAATATTTGAAGTATTTAAGAAATAATTCGCGACAAAACAACTTAAATTGCTTTAGATGACTATTCACATATTTTCTAACGACTTAATTATTTTCTATTTTAAAGCTAGAAATTTTTCTTGCACAGTAAGAATTTTGTATTTGATTCAAAACATTCAAGATAAAAAATAGCATACTATTTCTAGTCTATGAAATATTTAAATGAAAATGTACTCATACTTGGTTAAAATTTTTAAACAACTGCGCTATTTACAGATTGTACCTCTAGAACCTATTATAACTCCGTGGGGGTAATGAGTGTAATTTTGTTAACCTCAATTAACCTCAATTTTAGTGAACCTATCTATCTGACATTTTCAGTCATAGAGTGACTTGGAATATAGTTTATGTAATACTAGCTTTATTACCTGGCGTTGCGCGGGATCATTCATCTTCCCCATTCCTCCACTTTTTTTTTTTTTTTTTTTTTTTTTTTATTATAAAATTTTTTACAATTAATAATATACAATGGTATGTGCCTCAGCGCCACAAGGGCATTTTTGAGGCTATCTGGCAACATATTTACATCAGTAAAAACTTTATAAGAACTAAATTCAATAATTTAATTTTAAAAATTATATACACATTTCTTGATTAAATCTATATTAAACCTATAATAGAAGCATTTCAATATTTTGCAACAAATACTGCTTTAATCTTGTTTTAAAAAGTGAAAGAGATTCCGAATTCCTTAAGAATGTTGGCAAATTATTATATTCCAAACTACCTATATATTCAACTCTCTGTTTCGTGGTTTCCAGGCGGCATCTACTCACACGAAGATCTGATCCATGTCTGGTATTGAAGTTATGCTGGCTCTGTTGGAATTGAATTGTATGATATCCAATGTTATGCAACACTTTATATGCATAAATAAGCAGCTGCATCTTGTACAAACCATATATTGGCAAAACTGCTGAAGCTACGTCTTTATATAGTGACAGCGTTGAATACACCATAGGAAGTTTAAATATGTTCTTCAGTGCTTTATTTTGAATAACTTGTAGGGATTTCAAATCAGCGTTTCTTTTGTAACCATAAATAAGTGACAAATAACTAAGTCTACTTTGAATTAACGACTCAAAAATCATCATCTTCGTTCTCTCACTAAGTTTATTTCGCAGTTTGAACAATATACCAGTAACTGGAGACAGTTTAGATTTAAGCTGCTGTATGTGAAATTGCCAAGAAAGATTGGATTGTAAATGTACTCCTAAGTATTTTACAGTGGTGACTTCTGGAATAGTTCTTCCATTTAACTCAATAACACAGTCGTTGCTTCTATTTCTCTGCGGTTTAAAACAAATAAATTTAGTTTTGTCTTGATTTAAAATCAATTTATTTAATTTCGAATACTTGGCGATTAATTCTGCATCGCGCTCAACAACCGATTTTAACAATATGAACTGTTTATATGGATAAAGTATACATAAATCATCTGCATACATAAAAACTTTACCATGAAGCCCAATATTATTTATGTCGTTTAAATACATTTTGAACAAAAGAGGACCTAACACACTTCCCTGTGGTACACCAAACTCGACATCTTTCATAGAGCTATTTATGGCATTGACTTCAACGAACTGTTTTCTGTCGCTTAAATAGCTTTTAAAAAACGCAAGCTCTCGACCAGACAAACCATAAAAGGAGAGTTTTTCAATTAGAATTTTGTGATCCACCAAATCAAAAGCCTTTGTGAAATCATAAAACATGCCTCCTACACCAGAATATCCACAGTCTAAACATTCGCATATATAGTTGACAACATTTACTACAGCTTCCTCAGTTCCACAGCCCTTTCTGAACCCATATTGGTTACTTGCAATCAAATTTTCCATTTCCAGAAATGAAAGAACTTGGTTATGTATTATTTTTTCAAATATTTTATCAATTGTGGACAAAAGTGATATCGGTCGATAGTTTTCAACGGCACACGAGTGAGATTCTTTTGGTATTGGGATAATTTTCTGAATTTTAAGTATATCTGGAAAAACTGAAGTATTTATTGAACTATTAAATATGCTAGTGAGGTATGGGGCTAATATGTTTGAACATTCAAATATTAATTTAGGTGAAATTTTGTCAAAACCTGGTGCTTTGTTAACCTCCATGTTTAAAATAACCTCCGTGATCTCTGAATCATTTGTTTGTTGCAATCTAAAAAAGTTGCGATGGCGTTGTAGAGATCGAAAATCATTCCAACTCTCCCCAGCACTAGAGTCAAATTGTCGTCGCAATTCATGTACACAGTTTGTAAAATATTGATTGAATTTTTCAGATTTATCTTGGTCACGAATGATATATTGACCACAATGGTCCTTCAAGATTATTTCAGGCTTTCTAGTTCTACCAAGGGTTTGGTTTAAAAACCTCCAGCACTTTCTGGGATCATTTTGAATTTTGGACAGTGTATCTATGTAATAGTTGTTCATAGCTTCTTTTGTTGCTATTTTAATAACTCTGCTTAAACGTTTCAAACGCATATCTACACATACAGTGGATCCTCGCCTCCTTATTTTCAGAAGTTTATTTTTTAGTTTTATTAGCGATTGCAAATTTGCATTTATCCAAGGAGCTATTTTATAGTTTAACAAACTTCTTTTCCTCGCCTCTATTGTTGCAATAGAAATAGCATTTGATAAACACGTTATAATCTGCGACGCATCTCTTGAGGGGTTTCCGGATAACATAGATAACTGAAGGTTTTGACAAATGTAATCTCTTATTTTATCATAGTTACAGTGACTTTGTACAATTTCATGTATATCACATATCTCTACTTGAGAATCTACCCGGCAGAAGATACAATTGTGATCGGATAACTCACACTCAATTGCATCCGTTTTGATTCTATTGTGTATGTTACTGAAAACAATATCAATAGAGGTTCCACTGTCAGGTCGTGTTACAATTTTTGAAGTCGTACGATTCTATAATTGTATTAAGCTCGTGAGATACCGACGATACTAAAAAATCTATGTTTAAGTCACCAACAAAAATACAGGCAAATCGACCAGTGCAATTTAACACGTTTTCGATAAAATTGTAAAAACAACTAGCAATGCATCTTTGTGATCGATAGCACGACACTATTTTTAAAGGCTTCCCCAAAAAAGTTTGATTGCAAAGCGTTACAATAATTGCCTCAATATGGTTTGCACTTTCACAGAG
This sequence comes from Polietes domitor, assembly GCA_947397865.1. NCBI lineage: Eukaryota > Metazoa > Arthropoda > Insecta > Diptera > Muscidae > Polietes > Polietes domitor. The sequence continues at coordinate 264,123,931 of OX377618.1, forward strand.
ATCTACAGAATATGCAATATTTTCTCTAACATAGATAGATGTCCCACCATATCCGTCATCCCTGCAACAGTGAACGTCTTTATAACCAGGAATTTTGTACAAGTCCAACAAATCATGTTGAAACCAGGTTTCTTGAACACAAATAATTGCAGGTAGAATTGGAAAATTTGCAATTAAAGTTTTGAATTTGTTAAATTTTGATATTGATGAAATGCTTCTAATATTTATAGTTAAAATACTTAAATTATTCAATGGCGCTATTTCATTTAAATATATTTGAAATGAATTTAATGATTTAAAATATTTATTCATAAGTTAAAAAAAAATATATATAATAGTAATGCATTTTAATTCAAAGAATATATATTTACAAAAATTAAGTTGGTGATTTGTAGGCAGAATTAACGTCTTCTTCATCACTGTCATCCGAAACGTCTACTCTGATCGGCGGCTTTAGTGAAACCCTGCTTCTTGCTCTTGTTGAGTCCAATAGAAGAACATCAACTTCATCAGCACTATTGATAAGTCTTCGCATGCTTTTGAAAATAAAATGAGTACTAATTGATCGTTTTAAGATACAGTTTGTGTGGGCAGTACCACGCCCCTTTGTCCTATCATGACCTAATATAGCCAGAAACCATCCTCTGTCCACTGGTTAGCTACAGTAAAATTTTCAGGCGAATAGATCCACCTGTTTTGCGTCCTATAAGGAACATACAGACACACATTGATTTATATATATAGATTTAAGATTAAACCCATACCTATTGTGATAGAAACATAAATGGGGATTTATCTGAAGCCTTGAGAATAATGTTTAAAGTGTTATTGTAAAGTGAAACTTTATGAATCTTTGGTAAATGATACACTATGCAACAACAAATAAAAAATTGTATCCGAGACCCAAAAATTCATTTTTGTATACTGAATCAAATTAAAATAATATTTTTACAATATTTAATAAAATTCCAATTTTTTTAAGGTACTTTAAATATTTGTGCTCTCATTTTGAAAATAAATTCCTCAATTAAAGTTAATTATGATGACTACATATGTTGCGAAATTCACTTTCACATAGTCTTCTAAAAATTTAAAAAATATATTTTTTTTTGAAAAAAAAATCATTCTTATCTGGCACGAAAAAAATAAAAAATATATTTTTTGTTATTATTATTACGAAACAAAGTTCATATGTGAAAGATCGAAAAATTATATATTTTTTAATAGTATTATATATTAATAATTTTTAAAATATAAAACAAAATCTATTTTTTTCGTGTCAGAAAAAATCTCAATTTTTGAGACTTTTTAGAAACAGTTTTTCTATGGAATTTAATTTAACAAATAAGCGGGTGTTATCGGTTATATCGAAAATGAGAGGACAAATATTAATAAATTGGAATTTATTCGTATGCTTATCCATTTATCCATATTCATATCCATGTATCTATTTTGTTAATATCGTTTTCGTGTTTACAAAGCCAAAATACAGCATCTTATATATAACGCTTCAAATTCCCTATAGCATCGTACGATAATTTAATAAAAAGACGTTACACTTGAACCGGATGATATACGTCCGAAACTATAGGCGAAATTGAGTTTATTGACGTTTTTAATTTTTCAATTCCTCATCCTGTTGCCCTTTCACAGGAATACATTTAAAAAGGCCTATGATACCGGTATATGTGCCAAATAAAATAGGAGAATATCTGTTAATAATAATACCTCCAATTTCATGCTTCTATCTGTGCTATCTATATTATATGTAAACTAATGCAGATAGTATCATGAATTTAAAAGTATTTTTAACTGATATTCTGCTGTTTCATTTAACACTTACACCAGTATCATTGGGTGCGAATAATTATATAAAATAATTTTTGAAAACTTTGTATCCTTTGGAACTTTGTTGTCCTTTGAAGGGGCGACAGGATGAGGAAATAAAAATCATCAATTACCTCTCGATTTTGCCTATAGATGTATATATGTATAAAGAGCACCGGTTCAAGTGTAATATAGACTGTCGGACGGTGTAGTACAAAGTGGCAAATGTCGGCCGACCGTAGCTGTCTACAGTTGGGACTTAACTGCATTATCTGAGTTTAAGTGCGTTCGGTTTGACGGTTCAGTTTGCGTGCTACGAATTTATCATTTTTTATTGGTTTATGATTATTTTCTGGAATAGCGAAAATACAGTACAAATTGTTTAAAAATTTCGAATACATTACAAACGAAATTCCAGCATTGGATTTTTGAGGATTCTCGATACGAATAATATTTCTTATTTTTGGCAAGTGATAAGGGCTTTTTGTGGTGTATTATAGTGATGAGGCTACTTTTAAGCAAAAATTCATATTACTAATTATTATGTGTATTTTACAATCATCATTAATTTAACAATCAGACAACCACTCGTATTAACCATGAGTTTGTTAAGGTTTAAGAAAGATTCTTGGCCCATAAAAATAGACATTATCTGGTTTTATTTTTATCTATGGATAAATGTAAAAGTTCTTACCCTCTTTGAATTAAAAAAATAATAAGACAGAAAATCCCAAAGTTATAGTTCAAATATTAAATATTCGACAAAAATTGGAATTTTAGTAAAAAATTAAAAAAATAAATATTTGTATTGATTTTATGAATCAAGAACATTTTATATGGCTGTATTCAGAATTCTATTATTTCCTAGGGATTATTGACTCATTGAATTAATGGCCATCATATAGTCACTAAAAGATTTTTCCTATGATTTCACAGACATGCTATAAGTTGAATTTTAATTAAAAATTCTAATTTTGACCCTGTCAAAATATATTGGTAATTTAATGGATTTTTCAATTATTGTTTAATTGAGCGGTTTCAGTTTTACGTGGTCGCTCACTTTTACGGGAGCGTCAAGTACGGCCTTAATTCATCGTTTTGAACAAACACGTTTACTAATTCAATATTTTTCCCTGAGCTTTAAATTAGCATTAACATTTAGAACGATTTTCGAAGAGTTATATGGACTATTCCTACGACAGTAATCTATTAAAAATCTATTGTGAACCAGACATATGATATATCCTAGACTCATATGTCTTCTCATTTCTATAGAAACTAATTTACATCACCCCCTATCATAGCAATCTCATTATTGGACCGAAATTCTTTTTAATCAATTTCAGTATTTCTCATCTTCCATCTTCCAGGTTGCCTTGCGTCGCCAACAAGCTCAAGAGGAAAACGAAGCCCGTGAACTGGGCCTACTCTATACGAGTGTGCCGCCCAGGGTGCCCTCACAGAATGCCAGTGACTCGACGACCACAACGACCGCTTCACAACTGAGTCCTCAAAACAACTCGGCCAATGGAGGCTTCCATGCGGGCATACCATCGCCGCCCAGTGATGGCTTGGACTCCAGTTCCAATGCTGGCCATCATCACGCGAGAATGCAGTTCAACAGCAATGGTAGCGCCGGCGGTGGTGGCAATTCGGGTGATTCAGATTCGGAAATGCGCATACGGGCTGAACGGCTGTCAATGGGTTTCTCACCGGATCGCACAGAAGTTGAAAGTCCTGGTAAGTTGTTGGGGCCACATTTATTTTGTTTTTCCTTCACTTCCTCCTCTTCTTCTACTTCTTCTCTGTTTAATGGCAACATTTATGCCTGCTTGGAGGCACACAATAACAACACATCGCCTCACATCAGACTGAAGTGTATGTGCAACACTTGAACTGTGTTCCTTCGGTTTTTTTTTTGAGACTGCAACTTTGTCAAAGAGTCCCGCTCGTTTAAGTCATGAGTGAGTGAGTGAGCGAGTGTGGCAGGGCAAAAGTGTAGGCACTGCTTATTGTTGATTGTTTTGCAAGTGTTGCGGGGCATAAACATGTTGTTGTAAATAATTTCCGGTAATTCGTGCCACAAGTTACGCGCCAACATACATCAACTGAGCGAGCGAGTTTTGCGGCGACAAAAGATTTTCCACTTCCGTTGGCCGTCAAAAGACGAAATGCTGCTTATATTTGTACGCTTCCACGAGTTGCCACCTTAGCTGGCTGCTTGTTACCAGCAACACTTTTCTATTGTCCTTGGCTGTGGCGGCAAGGTTGTTGTTTAATTTGTTTGTGTGCCTGGGGGAAATTTGTTTTTGCCACCAAAAGACGCATAAATTGTTAGCTAGGTTGAGAGCTGCAAGTCCCATGAAAAAGAACTGGCATTTGCCGGTTATAGGTGGTTGGGGTTCCCGGCCTATGTTGTTACAATATTTTGAGACGACAGTTTTGTGGAAATCCTTCTTTGATAAGTGTTTTCGGAGTTTAAAAAGGCATTGCCGATTTCGAATATGAGTATTTATTACTTAAAATAGGCTGCAAAATAATTCAACGGCACAGTTTGTGTTAATTTAAGTTAAAATGCAGCATGAAGTATCACCTACTAATGAATGGGACGAAATAGCATTTAAATAAATTTAACTCAAACTTCAATGAACGTTTAAATACGAAGAATGACCCACTAAAATGGATATCACTTAAATAAAGGGTGATTTTTTAAGAGCTTGATAACTTTTTTTTAAAAAAAAACGCATAAAATTTGCAAAATCTCATCGGTTCTTTATTTGAAACGTTAGATTGGTCCATGACATTTACTTTTTGAAGATAATTTCATTTAAATGTTGACCGCGGCTGCGTCTTAGGTGGTCCATTCGGAAAGTCCAATTTTGGGCAACTTTTTCGAGCATTTCGGCCGGAATAGCCCGAATTTCTTCGGAAATGTTGTCTTCCAAAGCTGGAATAGTTGCTGGCTTATTTCTGTAGACTTTAGACTTGACGTAGCCCCACAAAAAATAGTCTAAAGGCGTCAAATCGCATGATCTTGGTGGCCAACTTACCGGTCCATTTCTTGAGATGAATTGTTCTCCGAAGTTTTCCCTCAAAATGGCCATAGAATCGCGAGCTGTGTGGCATGTAGCGCCATCTTGTTGAAACCACATGTCAACCAAGTTCAGTTCTTCCATTTTTGGCAACAAAAAGTTTGTTAGCATCGAACGATAGCGATCGCCATTCACCGTAACGTTGCGTCCAACAGCATCTTTGAAAAAATACGGTCCAATGATTCCACCAGCGTACAAACCACACCAAACAGTGCATTTTTCGGGATGCATGGGCAGTTCTTGAACGGCTTCTGGTTGCTCTTCACTCCAAATGCGGCAATTTTGTTTATTTACGTAGCCATTCAACCAGAAATGAGCCTCATCGCTGAACAAAATTTGTCGACGTAAAGCGCGAAACACATTTCGAACCGAACACTGATTTTGGTAATAAAATTCAATGATTTGCAAGCGTTGCTCGTTAGTAAGTCTATTCATGATGAAATGTCAAAGCATACTGAGCATCTTTCTCTTTGACACCATGTCTGAAATCCCACGTGATCTGTCAAATACTAATGCATGAAAATCCTAACCTCAAAAAAATCACTCTTTATAACAAAAATTTTTCATAAATTACACTTTGTGTAATTTTTTTTAAGTCATGGAAATATAACCATAAACGGGCACCACTACATGAAAGAAGACCAAAAAAAGTCCCGTGTCTTCCAGTTTTGCCCAAAGTCGTGCACTTTTTTATGGGACGCAAAGATTTAAGGCCTCGGTGTAATTTTTGCAAAACAAGTGATGATTTTCTAAGGCTCATATCTTGCAAATCGTTTGGAATTTTGATTTACTCTCTGGGGCAAAGTTGTAGCTCTTGTCATAAAGAAGTGAACATATAAAATAAAAAAAACTTCATATTTGTTTCTAAAATAATTCTAAACAAAACAGAAGACACTTGTCATAATCAGAGACAGTTCGATATTGATGGAAGATGTAATACACAAAGAATACACAACAAAGAGTGTCATCGATTATTTGTTTTCCAAACACGACAATTTTGATTGTTCCTTCATGATTGATAGAAAGTGAATTCTTATAATAAATTCTCATTTAATCGTGTATCTACACATTGAGTGATACAAAAGTGGTTGTGAAAGAACATACCGGTGGTCCGTGATAAGTGATGTACCCAGCTATAAAGCTATCACTCAGTAATTGTTGTGGAAAACAAATGAAAGTAGTTTCAGCTACCAGATCTGACCGGAGTCGATAAACTGGTAAAAATAGGGAACCTTTCAGACAATATATATAAGACCATTAGAGCGTACCAGGTTACAAGTAAAAAAAAAAAAGTTCGCCGTACACCTTCGAATATGAAGTATTATTGAAAGGTAGTTTCAAAAAAATTTTTTTTATTTTTTTATGCCGAACGTAGGGGTCGCGCTTTTACATTTTTCTATATAACTTCTGCATTTATAAACGGATTTTAAAGTGTGATACATCGATGTTTTTGTCCGATTTTTTTGTCTTTGAAGTCATTGAGCTCAAACATGATTCATGATTTTATGCGAGCTTTAATTTTCGATTATTAGAGTGGTACATTAGGGTAGTAGCAACTGAGAAATGATGGGTAAGTACCAGAAGGGGGTGCTTGAGCTCAATGACTTCAAAGACAAAAAAATCGGCCTCGTCGAGACAAAAACATCGATGTATCACACTTTAAAATCCGTTTATAAATACAAGTTATATAGAAAAATGTAAAAGCGCGACCCCTACGTTCGGCATAAAAAAATAAAAATTTTTTTTTTGAAACTACCTTTCAATAATACTTCATATTCGAAGGTGTACGGCGAACTTTTTTTTTGAGGTACGCCCTAAAGACCATATCAAGCGGTACGATTTTTGACCTCATAGCTGCGATTGTTTTGAAAGTATTCTTTCATTCTTGAAAATATAGCAAATTTTTTTTCACGAATCATAACAAATTGGAACACATCTACTTTAGCAAAAGAGGTCTAAATAAAAAACAATTTTTTTATGTGCTAGAGGACATATTTTAGAAGAAATTTTAGAGAAAATAAAATAAAAAAATGGCGGCGTCCCATATTTTCCGAGTTACGGGGCCCCGAAATTTCAGAGATATATTCTTCGATATCTTCCAGGATTTTCATCGGATCGGATATGGGTATCATTAGAAAGCTTATCGCAATACCTTTGAAAAGACATATCTATGTTTTTTCGATCCGATAACCCATTGCGAGTCAATTAAATGTTTTCTATAGGGGTGTTTACACATGAGGATGTATTGTACCTCCTAAAAGTAGTTTATGTGTAAACACGCAGACAGAAACACGAAGTTTTTTTCGCGTAGCCGATTTTCGGCCGACGTTAAGAATCTTCTCCTCTGGGGTATGTCCAAAACCGGCTACGCAGACTAAAGCTTTTTTGCGTAGCCGGCCTTCGGCCGGGGTTAAAGATTTTCTCCTCTGGGGTATGTCCAAAACCGGCTACGCAGACAAAAGTTCTCTTGCGTAGCGATTTCTTTTAAATTATTTTTCACTTTTTTCTTTGCACCACTTTGTTTTCTAATATCTCCGGTTTTTAAAGTGTTAGCTACCCCTAAAGGGGCTCAAGTTTTGGCGCATTATCTTGTCTACATAATTTCAATGAAAATCTTCAGAAATATAATTTTTTATTAGTTTATTAACACACAGTTTAAAGCCAATGAAATATCTGTGAAAATGTAGATGATGGACAAATACATATTTTTTATTTATTATTTACAGTACAGTAAAGACGGGACATACCGTACTACAACAACCTTTGCATTGTTGCGAGTGATGCGAGCACATGCATAACATTGAATTGGCAAAGTGAGATTTTTTAGTGTATCGACTTAGTTCGGTGGAATATTTTGTTTATCAGCGCTTCTCATTTGTCATATGTGACCGCTGGTACTAATATGAACCCTGATTTAAGTCAAAGACATACATTCGTTGCGAAAGTTCTGACGAGATGGGGTAGCGCCCAACGAAACTGCGCAGTCAACTTTTAGCTGCAACAATAAAGGTCTCACTTTGCCTTTTTGCTAATTTTAGGTTTTGCTGAAGACTTCAGCACAACCTTTGGTCTTAAATCAAAATAAATGACAACACATACAACATAACAGACCAACAATGCATACAAACATTTACAAAAAATTGCAAAAAAATCATAAAAAATAGTAGCCATCAGTTCAACACTTCCAAACTCACACACTCACTAAAGAATACATCAACAAAGAAGACTACTTAAAAGTTAAAAAAAAAAATTAATGTAATCATTTCGAAAATCAAAATAAAGAATTAAAATTGTAAAAACTGTAAAATACTTTAAAAGTACTTGAAGTTACATTCCAAACAACATATAGTACATTAAAATCGGTCAACTATTTCAAGATTGAAATACATGCGAAATACACTTCTTTGAACAAAATCGTAATTTCACCACTTTAAATTAGTCATAACTCATATATTTTTTTTCTAAGACTCAAAAACTTTGGACATAACTCAGAGTAGAAAATCTTAAGATGAGGTTTTAATGATTTAGGGTATTACTTCGCTAGTTCATAAAGCGGCTGTATAATAATGACCCTACACTGAAAGAACATTTCTTCATAACATTTAGGAAGCAATTTCATAAAAGGTTTTTCATAAATTTAGTGAATTTCTTAATTTCTAATATGTATGAAAAATTCATAAATAAAATGAAATGTTTCATACAATTTTTCATAAACAATTCATATTTCATAAGACAAAATTGTGAAATTAGTGAAACTTAGTTTCATAAGATCAAAGAAAGAGTTCATATTTCATCAAGTAACAACTCTTAAATATTATGAAATATGTCATAACCAATAAAATAATTGTGTTATGAAATATCTTCATAAATATTATGAAGGATTTCATAGTTTTTACGAAATGATTTGAACTGGGATATTGTCCTGGCTCAAGACCATTTTGCTTCTATATTTAATAGATTGCAAATTTATTTACAAATGGCATGGTGACATTTATTACTTGGCTGCAGACTACCACGATCATGATTTCGACCATGTCAAAAGTCTTTTCAAGTGGCTTCGCAGCGACTTTTCAACATCAAACCCGGCCTCTATAAGGAGATGATTCTCACAAACGAACGAGAAGCACAACTCACTTGCCGAATTTGCGTTTAAAAAATCGCACCAAGTAATAAAGCACACATGCCATCTTACAAGCATCTCATTGAGTTGCATATGTAAGTATGTGTATATGCAGGCATAGTTACCCAGCAATACTTCTGCCGTGCCAACGCTCATTTGTTTTAGTTTTTTGCTTGCATTTTTTCATAAAATACAACTACATTTTTAGTGAGTCGAGCTAATTCGGTTGAATGCTAGCAATTCTCATTTGTACTCTGTCTCTGCCCTGATTTCGGTCAAAGACATACTCATTGCAGAGACTCTCGCAATGATGGCATGTGTTGATTGGTTATTCAACAAGTCAGACCTTTTTTGATTTTTTGTTTATATTGGAAACTTCAGCATAAATTATTAATATTTATGAAATTTTTTCATAAAATTAATGATGTTTCTTTATAATATATATGAAAATCATATTATGCAAAATTGTGAACTTGTATGACAAAAGTTCAGAGAATGAAGATCTGCATTTCATAGTTTCTAAGAAATGTTTCATAAAATCTATGACACTTTTCATTGATTTGTGCTTTATGAGACATGTTTCATACATTTTATGAAGGGTTTCTTTGTCGACTTTTAAATGAAAATTTCACTGAGCTTGAGACAAAATCATAAATAGTATGAAGATAATTCGTTCAGTGTACTCAGTTTTTAACTCTGTAGTCTGGTTTACATTCAACAGGGCCTAAATGTACAAAATCCTTTTGCGCATCATTGTGGCACTCAAGATTGTGCAAAGTTTAGCTTTTGCTCAACTATTTATGAAAGCGAAATAATTTATAATTAAGCGAAATAATTTATTTCAATTATCAAGTTGGTTTGAATAAAAAATAACTTAGTTTGAGTAACAATTTAATTGGATGGAGGAAACATCGTAAATTTTTCTTCAGATTGAGTATACATTTACTTGATTTGAGTAAAATTAGTTAAACAATTTCCTCAGATTAAGTAAACATTTACATAAGTTGAAGAAAAATTTTCCTCAGTTTGAGTAAATTGTACTGGCATTGAGGAAATTTTACCTTAATCCGTGGCATACTTTTTTCTGTCTGTAGGGCTGTTTTTCTTTAAGTTTGGATAACTAAGCTGCAATAACAAAATATTAAATGAAACTCAAAATAAATTTTTAAAATTTCCGCCAACAGCAAAAATAATTTAATATAATAACATAAATCGTGCTTGGAAATTTATAATTTTTTGTAAATTTGGAATACAGAATACCATCATATATTAACTAAAGCATTTCGGATTACTAGCTAATTCGGATGATTTGGATTTTTGAATGTTCTTAATGTCTACCAATGTTTTGCAATATTTGTGTAATATTTTTGAAGTAACCCGTCTAAGGTTACCTTTTGCACTTTTCCACTACAATTTGTTGTTATTGTATGTATGTATTAAGACCATGATAGTAAATTCGTATCTTCTGTTGATGAGACTAATTGACTAAATATGGAGATGAGACTAATTGAAAAATTCACAGTGAGTGCTTATCAATGGCTGTCCTCGAAATATGATCTCTGGGTATTATTTGAATTCTAATGACAGTCCATCAACTCGCCAGCAGAACTGATTCTTTCTTTCTCCCTCGCATCACTATGATACTTACATAGTTCTGGATATGAAAAGTGATTACTTTTTTGCGTTGATATTAAAAACAATAACAAATAATTGTTTAAACAGAAAAATGTTTGCCAAGGAATGTCAAGACGACTATGATGATGGGCAGGGGAACAGACAAAGTAAACAAAAATCAGAAATAAGTAGTCACTGGATGTTGGTATGTCGAGCTCAGTGTGGGAATGAATCATAACTTAATTAATTAATTTGCTTCACGCAAATCAAACGCAGAAAAAAGAACACCAGCGAAAAACGTCAAAACGACGACAAAACAAACGAAACGAAAGCAAAGAACATATCGAATGACTTGTCTTGGGGTATTTGTATTTTAGCAGATAAACGCCATGCCACCACCGGTTACCAAGTTACACGCGAAAGAGTACCTGGTGGCAACAACAACACGTAGATAGATATTCGCTCAACTGATAATGGAAGCGACGCAGCATTGAAAATTTGATACTTTATTTATGTTTGTATTTGTTTAACTTTGTTTTCCTGTACCAAAGAGGCTGGAAAGCAAACAAATGCCAAGAGAATGAAGTGGATTTAATCAACTCGATTTTTGAATACACATACGAGATGGGGGGAGTTGAATATGTTTGATCGGAAACGTTGGTGTTGTGGCAAAGAAAAGAAAGAGAGAGAAATAAAATAAATCACGATTTTCTTAGGAAAAAATCCACAATTTTGAAGCGATTATGCTATTTTTGGGATATATTTTAATTAATTTAATTAAATGTTTTGTTAATACGATGAAAATTGTAATAACAATTAAAATATTTTGTTAATACGACTAAAATTAAAATAATTTCTAAATAATCTGTTAATATGAGAAACAAATTGTTTAATATGACAACAAAATTGTTAATATGACAAAAATTATGAAAGTGAATCCGAAGCCGACTAAGGACTCAGCTCGGCTTTTATTAATCCTATTAAATATTTTGTTAGGAATACAATTTCTTATAGCGATTATAGTAATTGTAAAATAATTTGCTAATATGAAAATTAATATGACAAAAATTAGTAAAAAATAAATTATAGAAAATAATAAATTATTGAAAGCAGCTTCTTTCTTTCTATAAGGTCTCGTCTTTAATTACCCCAATTAAATAATTTGTTAAAAATAATGAAATTTTTATTACGAATAAAATATTTATCAAATAATTTGTTAATATGACAAGCCAAATTGTTAATATGACTAAAAAATATTTAATATGACAACAAATAAGAAAAATGTTTAATTCTAGCTGTCTGTATGCACTTGATGAGAGTCTTTTATTAATTCAATTAAATATTTTGTTAATATGATTAAATTTTTAATAACAATTATAGCATCATGCGACAGTACCTTTTGAACAAGACCATATACATACATGAAACTAGATATCGTATGTAGAAAATTGTGTTTTTCATTAGGTGACATTTTCTCCTCTAAAAAAGGCTTTTAATTTCCAAAGGATATAGTTGTCTTTATAATTTATTTTCATACTTTTCCGAGTCATAAAAATCCAACATGAGTATCAAATGAAAGAGAAGATTATCTGTTAAAAATACTTCAAATTTCATGCTTCTATCTACATTAGTTTAACAATAACAAGCATTTCAAGAAAAATATGAAAAAGAAGTAAAATGCGAAAAAACTAAGGGTGAAATTTAAAATGTTTGTTAATGCTAAACTAATACAGATACAAGCATGAAATTTAAAGTATTTTTAACAGATATTCTTATCTTTGAATTGATACCCATGTTGCATTTATATGACTCGGGAAAGTATGAAAATAAATTATTTAAACATTTATATCTTTTGGAAATTAAAAAATCAAAAAGGGTAAGATTGTAAAATAATTTGTTAATATGACCAAAAAATGTTAATGGCAAACCAAAAAATATAAAAAATAATAGAAAATAAGAAAGCTGTTTCATTCTTTCTATCCGAAGCTGGTAGACAATTACTGGTCTCGCTTTTAATTAATTCAACAAACAAAAATGTTTAATATGACAAACAAAATTGTTAATATGACAACAAAATTGTTCAATATGACAAACAAAATTTTTTAAAATGACGAAAGAAAATAATTAATATGGCAAAAAATAAGAAAAAGGTTCAATTTTGTCTATCTGAAGCTGACAGGGAATAAGGACTCGCCTCCACTTTTATTACATCAACTAAATATTTTGGTAATACGATGAAATTTTTAATAACAATTATAGCAGCGTGCGACAGTACTTTTTGGACCTGAACAAGACCATATACATATGAAACTAGATATCGTATGTAGAAAAACTGAGTACATACTCAGTTTTTCACTTGGTGATATTTTCCCTTTTTTAAAGGACTTTTAATTTCCAAAGGATATAATTGTCTTTATAATTTATTTTCATACTTTTCCGAGTCGTATAAAGGCAACATGGGTATCAAATGAAAGAGAAGATTATCTGTTAAAAATACTTCCAATGTCATGCTTCTATCTACATTAGTTTAACATTAACAAGCATTTCAAGTACAATATGAAAAAGAAGTAAAATATGAAAAAACTAAGGGTGAAATTTAAAATTGGTGTTAATGCTAAACTAATACAGATACAAGCATGAAATTTAAAGTATTTTTAAGAGATTTTCTTATCTTTGATTTGATACCCATGTTGCCTTTATATGACTCGGGAAAGTATGCAAATAAATTATTTAAACATGTATATCTTTTGGAAATTAAAAAATAAAAAAGGGTAAGATTGTAAAATAATTTGTTAATATAACCAAAAAATGTTAATGGCAAACCAAAAAATATAAAATATTAATAGAAAATAAGAAAGCTGCTTCATTCTTTCTATCCGAAGCTGGTAGACACTTACTGGTCTCGCCTTTAATTAACTCAACAAACAAAATTGTTTAATATGACAAACAAAATTGTTAATATGACAACAAAATTGTTAATATGACGAAAAAAATATTTAATATGACAAAAAAGAAGAAAAAGGTTTAATTTTGTCTATATGAAGCTGACAGGGAATAAGGACTCGCGTCCGGTTTTATTACATAAATTAAATATTTTGTTAATACGATGAAATTTTTAATAGCAATTATAGCAGCGTGCGACAGTACCTTCTGGGCCTGAACAAGATCATATACATATGAAACTAGAGATCGTATGTAGAAAAACTGAGTACATACTCAGTTTTTCACTTGGTGATATTTTCCGTTTTTTAAAGGACTTTTAATTTCTAAAGTATATAGTTGTATTTATAATTTATTTTCATAATTTTCCAAGTCACATAAAGAAAACATGAGTATCAAATGAAAGAGAAGATTATCTGTTAAAAATACTTTAAATGTCACGATTCTATCTACATTAGTTTAGCATTTACAAGCATTTCAAGTACAATATGAAAAATAAGTAAAATATGAGAAAACTAAGGGTGCAATTTAAAATGGTTGTTAATGCTAAACTAATACAGATACAATCATGAAATTTAAAGTATTTTTAACAAATGTTCTTATCTTTGATTTGATACCCATGTTGTATTTATATGACTCGGGAAAGTTTGAAAATAAATTAATTAAACATGTATATTCTTTGGAAATTAAAAAAATAAATGTAAGATTGTTAAATAATTTGTTAATATGACAAAAATGTTAATATGACAAAAATTAATAAAAGAAACAAAAAATAATTAATAAAAAATAGAAAAGCAACTTCCCGAAGCTGGTAGGAAATATGGACTGGTCTCGTCTAATTCGATTAAATAATTTGTTAATATTATGCAATTTTTAATAACGGTTGAACTATCCATTAAATAATTTGTTAATATTACAAAATATATTGCTAATATGACAAATAATATAAGAGAGTTTTCTCTTTCTTTCAATACGAAGCTGACAGCGTATAAGGAATCGTCTCGAATGCTGACACTCTTCTTTATTAAAAAACAATTAAATAATTCGTTAACATGATGAAATTTGTAATAACAAATAAAATACTTATTAAATAATTTGTTAATATGACAAATAATATAAGAAAGCTCTCTCTTTCTTTCAATACGAGGCTGGCAGTTATAGGAATTCGTCTCGAATGCTGACAAGCTTCTTTATTTAATTCAAAGACAACTCCGTCGAGTATTGGTCTTAGGAAAAAGTCTCTGAAATAACCACAAATCTTCCTTTCCACCTCAATCCCTCCCTCTTATTTTCTTTTCCCTTAAATTTTGAATACAACAACTAACCATTTTTCATCTCCTCTCTATCTATCGTTTTAGGTTCCAAACGCGCTCGCCTTTCCAACGAAACCGATCAGGACACCGGCTCCGAATCCTCGCCCAGCAGTCCCCGTGCCAAAGTCTCCAACTATCACAACAACGGCAACCTCTCGCCTGCCCGCACCGGTCCACCCAGTTCCCCTGAATCCGATCTCGATGTGGATTCGGCACCCGATGAGGCCACACCGGAAAATTTAAGCCTAAAGAAGGAGGACTCCACCTCACCACCGCACACTCCGTCCGCGGAAAGCATGCACATGCTGCGCAGTTTCAGCAACGGCAATCCTCAGGGTTTCATGCCCTACCATCACACACAGTTTCTGGCGGCCGCTGCGGCCAGCGCTCACTCACATGCCGCCCAACATTCGCCGCATCATCATCACCAGCAGCAGCCGCCCATGTTGGGCCACCATCCCGGTCAACAGCAACCGCCGCAGCAGCAGCAACCTCATCAACGTTCGCCCGTGGATGTGCTGATGCGCGTCTTTCCCAATCGGCGACGCAGCGATGTGGAACAGCTGTTGCAACGCTATCGCGGCGATGTCTTGCAGACCATGGAGGCCATGATATCCGGCGAAGATCTCACCCATCTGATGCCCTCTTCAGCTCACTCGCCACCAAATGTACCACCTTCGCCCCCCTTCCCACTGAAATCCGCCTTTTCGCCTCTGGTCCCTCCCGCGGCGGTTTTCGGCTCACCCACCCACCGTTATCCGCCATTCATGCAGGCGCATGCCAAGCGTTTTCTAGCCGCCCCCTATGCCGGCACCGGCTACTTGCCGGGCGTCATCAATCCCGCCGATTGCGAGCAGTCCGAGTCGAATGGCGGCACTTCGGTGGATCGGAATAGCAATGCCGGCGATTCGCAAGATTGAGAAATCGATTTGGCCGGTGGTGAGAACAACGGCATGTTTAGACCTTTCGAGTAGCGCTGGCGCATGCTAGACTAGGCATAACTACATCCATCAAACCGACAATGATCCAAGGAGTAGTAGTAGGAGCAGGAGGACGAGCATAATTAGACCCCCCCCCCACACACACACACAAACCGAATTCTAAATGTATTTATGTACAGTAACAGCGAGCGATAGAACAGCTCTCACTAAGTTTGTATGATTTGGGCGAAGGCCCGCACTTATGGTCTTAGGAAAAGTTCAGGGATTTGACAGGCCCCATACCGACCGAACACAAACACTCACACACATACACACCCATGTTATTTGTAGTTATGTAATGTTAATGTTAGCGATGATATCGATGATTTGTTGCTTTGTAACATATTTAGTTGTTAATTTAAGTAAGCGAACCAAAAAAAATTAAATTAATACGAAAAACAAAACCATAAACTTAGTATAACTTCAATAAATACGTAATCCATTGTAAAATCGTATCTAAAATAAATACATACAAACAGTCAGTCATATATCATTGTGTTGTTTCGTCTTTCGAGAAAGCAAGAGAGAGAGAGAGAGACAACCAAATTAACCAGTGTAACGACCCCCCTTTTGACCCCTCTCTCCACCCACTGTGTAGAGGGGAAGAATGTGTAAAGACAAGCTATTCATAGGACATATTCAGAAATACAAAATAATATATTGCGATATTTAATCATAGTTATTGTTAAGCCTTAAGTGAAAACCAAGACAAATTATTTGTAAAAAAACAAAACCAATCTCAATAAATACTGTGTTAAATAAACTGAATTCAATATAAACAAAAATCACAAATGTCTTTTCATTTTCCAAGTTAGATTCATTTCAAAAATACTGTGATAAAGTCGGGTGATCCCATGGCCAGACTACAGCGCTCTTAAAATGACTTTCATAAAGCCATTCGATGTCAGAGTATAGCACTCTTAAACTACGTTCGTAAAGCCATTCGATATAAAATTCCCCACAAGAATAGAGTGTGGTAGGCAATACAGATTTGTGGAGTGTTAAACTGAGGTCTCCATGCATGGCTTCAAATGGGATTTCGAGTTTGAAAACGGCATAGCCAGGAAAAGTTGACCTGACATGGCATTACACAAGTCCGTTAGCAAAATATTGGATTTCTATCACCATGACCCATAGAGGGGTTAAGTGTAAGACCGACATCTATCCCCACTCGTTAAGAGGCACCACTACAAACCAGAGTTACAAACCGAACCATAATTATCGGCGGCAGCGGCGCTGTTCAAAATGTGTCGGCGGCGGCGGTTTTCGGCTGATTTGCCGGCTATTTTCCGTCATTCGATTACCCCTATTTATTTGACAATTTTGAGAAAACGGAAGGAACAACTTTCTTTTATTTTTTGCCAAGTAGTTCAATATTCGTTAATATTAGTCAATGTTCCAATAATTTAATATTGATATTAGGGCATCCGATTATTCGTACTTTTATGTTATTCGATTTATCGTTAATTTGAAAACAAAAAATGTCCAATTAATCGAATGATGAAGTCGAGAGTTATTCGATTAACCGATTAATTGAACAATTGTCCACTTAAATAAAATATAATTAATAAGAGTTATATGGGCAAGACACGCCAGTTTACCCGTAGTTCAACTATATATTGAACGTTTATTACGTATCTGATTTTATTTAAAAATTGTAATATCAAATTCAAATTTCATTAGAAGTTGGCAAAAGACGTAATATCTTATCAAAATAAAGAACCTTACCTTAAATGAGCACAATGTCAGTGAAGTTATCCATTGATAATATGGATGATATGATTTACAACAGAATTGACTTTATTATTGCGGTGTTAACCTCAAGTATTCTATGAATTTACTATTCTATGAAATTACTATTCTTTAAATTTTAAATAATTTCGAAGCTATTGGCCTGTTTTTGCTATTTTTAAATGATGTCGGATAAATCGTTTTTTTAATATCTGTGGAGCATACAAATCAAAAAATCGAAGATATTGTGGTTTTATATTTGGTGTTTCATAGTTTTTTTTTAATTTATCATACAAAGCATACGACGATTAATCAATTATTTGGGACAATTTATTCGAATTATTCGCTATTCGAAAATCATGCTTTTGTGTGGGTTGACTATTTTGCTAGTAAGATTTGACCGAGTTAGAACTTCGTAAAATCTCGGCGGCGTGGTTAAAGTCGATATGAGTCGATGAAATCGGCGGCGTGGTTGAAGTCTCGGCTCGTGCGGAAACATGCGGCGGCGGCGGCTTGTCGACTTAAAATCGGTCGGCTCGTATCTCTGCTGCAAACACAAATTTTTTATAAAATTTGTTCTAACTGTCCAAAGGAGAGCCTTAGTGGAGTCAAATGTATGACTGATTTCCAATATTTTATCAGAGCATACCTACCCTCTATTTTTAATCCCTAAGGTGGTCCAAAACTGATCCGCAGTCACCCCGAGAGGTGTTAAGATTAATGTAAGACCAACCCCCATTAATTTTCCCTCAACATTTTTGCCGAACACACTTACTCCTATCCTCACTATTTAAATTTGCCTCCATCGCGCAAGTGTGTTGTTTCTTTCTGCAAATTTCTTTAAACTTTCGGAGAGAAGGCACAATTTGGATACATTTAATTGCATCCCTGAGTCATTTGGTTAACGGACCTTCCCAGTGTTCCAATATAGCAATTTTTATTGGCAAACTACTTTCAAAACGATTAGAAAATCTTTAGTATTAGTATTAGAAAGTATTATCACATTCCTACGATAAATAAGGAACAATAGTAGTAGTGTTTATGTGATTGATATTTATGTGTTTTTAATGTAATACATTCGAATTCCAGCTATTTGGAAAGCAGGAAAATCGCTTGGGATTGAAAGTGCGCGAAACAGGTCCACAGGGAAAAATTTTTTCCTAACAAAAACTGAAAATACCACCTAATATTTGGAGTACTTAAGCCTTTTTTATACCCCCTAAAAGGAAACGAGAAAGACCCATCGTTTATTAGAATAACTTTTTGAGTCAATTTAGCAATTTCCTTCTACCTGTCTATTTTTGTAATCATAGTAAAGGATGATTAAATTTTAAGGGCTGATGTTGATTTTCAACAAAACACAAATCATTTAGGAAATTATTGTCATTTCCTTTTATTGGTATGATTCAATTATGTATGGAACAAAACATGGGCCAAATGGCAGCCGCGAACTCGGCGGCACACCGATGGTCCGATGGTCCGAATTTTCATTGACGCTGAGGCATAATTGAGGTTCTATGCCGTTAATGTGTCGAATTATCTCATACTTTAGCCCTTGAATTGTTGCTGGCTTATCGACGTACACATTTTCTTTCGAATAACCCCAAAGAAAGAAGTTCAATGGTTTCGAATCACATGATCTTGGCGGCCAATTGACATCGCCACCATGTGAGATAACACGGCCGTTGAAATTGTCGCGCAAAAGAGGCCTGTGTGGCAAGTGGCACTGTCCTGTTGAAACCACATATCGCCCACATCCATATCTTCAAATTCGGGCCATAAAAAGTTCGTTATCATCTCACTCACGAACCCCATTCACACTTAATTTGGTCTCATTTTGGAAAAAAATACGGACCGATAATGCCGCCAGCCCATAAACCGCTCCAAACAGTCACTATTTGTGGGTGCATTGGTTTTTCAACAATCACTCTTGGATTATCATTCGCCCAAATGCGGCAATTCTGCTTATTGAGGAATCCACTGTATTTATAAACTCCCCTAGGGTATTATATCTCTGTGCATTTGTTTGTAACAGCCAAAAGGACACGAGTTAGAGCCATTGTTTATTATACAGATCTTGACAAAAATTGCCACAAGTAAGTTTTGTGCATCAAGGACAAACGCTATTTAATTTTAAGCAAATCGGTGCAGATTTAGATATAGATCCCATACAAATGTCGCTCCCGATTTGACTTTTTCCGCTCTAGAAACCACATAGTTTGCCGGATTTACTTCAAAATTGGCACAACACCTAGAAACTAGAAACACTTACGTTGAAATCGAGTAAGATCGGTTCAGATTTATATATAGCCCCCATACATTTATATATAGCCCCCATACATACATAGCACATATTGTACCCTAATTGCTTTAAATTTGGCACAACTAAAAACCCCGGTGGTGAAAGCGTTAGATCGGATCGGATTTAGATATAGTCCCCGTACAAATGACGCATCCGATATGACTTTCTTCGATTTGGAAACTAAACATTTTACTCCATTTTCTCAACTTTGGCACAACACATTATAATCCTGCTAGCAATATATATGGGTGGGTAAGATCGGTTCAAATTTAGACATGCAAATGCTGCTCCCAAATGTTTATCTGATTATATTTTACCTTGAAGCATACACTATGAGAGTGGGTCAGAATGTTCCATGATTAGGGCCTATCACTTTTTTACCGAATTGAATTGGAGTGTATCATTTAGTCTACCCCGTCCGACTTTAGCCTTTCCTTACTTGTTTTCATTATGACGTATCTCCGAATTGTTTGGGTTTCTCTTACTTTTGGGTTTGACCGATTATACAGTTGGACAAGTTGTGCCCAAAGAGAAAAAATCATTGCAGGCGTGGAAAAAAGGTCTCTGGTCGATGGTAGCGATACGATAGTAATTGACCTCATCTCGTTGTGGATGCATTGGCTTCCCAATAATAACGTGTGGGTTCTCTGAACCCCATATGCGTAAATTTAGATTTGACATAGCCACCGATAAGACAATGAGCTTCATCTGAAAACACGAAAGTTTTCCACGTAAAGCTCTTACAGTTGGGTTCAAGACTCACTACTTTGGAAGTAAGTTTTTAATATTTCCAAATTTTGTTCGAGCGTATAGCGTCTCATTTTGCAAATGTCAAATATAAACCTGAAAATAAAAATGAATATTATTCTACTTTTCAAAGTCAAAGCAATCGGTAGTTGAAATTTAAAATTGTAAATAGCCCACCCTACAGTTGTTCAAATCTAATGCATTTCGAATCATACATTTATCCAACACACTGGATATATGACTTTTGACTACATACTTGGGTGGCCGTAGATAATATTTTGAGCACAGATCAGACTTGATGTGAATTGGATCAGTTGTTGGATTGTCTTCTGCGTTAACCTATAGACTGTTCACCACAAACAACAATGTATAGGCTCTTCAATCATCTTTAACTTCTACTCATCGCTATTGGATATTCAAATATAGATTTTATTTTCCGCTCTAAACATAATTTTCTCACCCAAAAATTGCAAATATGCAGTCACTGTCATGCGTCCATCTAATTTGTTACAATTTTAACCACATATTGGCAGACACTACATTTAAAAAAATATATAAAATAAAACTATAATAATCTGCAGTTGCCAATTAATATCACATGCATAAATCATCTATCCGAATTACCAATACTCCAATGATTAAAGAATTCAATTTCCAAAATTACACATGAAATGAATTTTCTCATTTCAGGACAAAAGTGAAATTCAAAAATTTCACACGCGCACCAATTTTCCGTTGACATTTTAAATATGATAAAAATGGAAAACAATGGAATTGTGTGAAAGATATCAATGACCCAGCCATCCAGCATCGAATGACGCCTTTTCACAAACCAACCAGAACTCCATTCAATGGCCACGTCGGGTGGTTGGACCATATGAAGCTACTGTCCAAATATTTCGATGTGGATTCACGCACACGCTCACCAAAGGCGCCATCATAGCACATCACACGTCGTTATCGTTATTTGTAATTTTATAAATGAGTTGCCAAATTATAATCCCAATAAATTTATAATTATGAACACAATGGGCCTATGTTGGCCTGGTCTGGCCATAAACACACACACTCTCTATGCTAAACATCGGTTAACCGCTGACAATGGCCTGCGATGGCATGGAAGGAGGCTGTGATGGCGGCCACCCAGGACACACACACACCACAAGGACTCCCAAGGGCGGTGTAAAATATTTTCGTATTACAACAATGGCAAGTGTGAAAACCTTTTTCCTTTCTCCTCTTAACTTTTATAGTTTATAGTGTGCCATGGCCATAGAAGAAGCCCAGCAACAACAACAAGAGGAACAGATACCAGCTACCAAACACACATTAATCCTGCTCTAATAATGGGAAGTATGGGAAGATGATGATGATGAGCATATTTGCTGCAGGCTGTGACCGAGAGACTGAGACTGACTACAGACTATTTCGATTGTTTGTTGGATGAAAATGACCAGCATACATTCATCCATCCATTCGATGAATGGAATGGCAAACAAAAGATAAACAGAAGACAATGGCAAACATAATAGTATCGTTTACACAGAAAACTCCCATCTCCTTGTTGTGGAGATGGGAGTTGTTGGGCCAGTGGTCAATGGTCAATAACAACGACAACAATTGCAATGATATCAATGATGATAGTGATAGTGATGATGATGGTACTCGGGTGGTCGGGCGGTGGTCCATTGACTGCCGCTTAATCCCATTCTAACAAATCTATGATCCTCGTTGTTCACGGTGGGACGAAGTAAACAAACAAACAAATTAAGGCAAATTGTAATCTGTTTTAATCCACACCGTATAGTGGAGGTTTTTGAAAAATGGAAATAATTGACCCAGGCCGAAGAAGATTAGGGAATGTACTTATAGAGTATTACAAAATTCAATAAAAAATGGATGTGAGATACACCAGTTTACAAACATTATGTTGAAGAGCAGTGTAACATTGTCCGTTGTATTTTGGATTTCTAAACTCGATAATGACATTAGCAACATTTTTTATAAATTTTTAAAAAATCTTTACGAACATTTAAATTTTCGACGAAAATGTTCTCTTTTTGGAAATATAAATCCGATCCCCGCCCGTTATATCTTCAATTAATGGCAACTATGACAGCCTCACATATTACGGGTTTCCTCAAACATATTTTGTTTTATTTGAACTGGGATATTGTCCTGGCTCAAGACCATTTTGCTTCTATATTTAATAGAATGCAAATTTATTTACAAATGACATGATGACATTTATTACTTGGCTGCAGACTACCACGATCATGATTTCGACCATGTCAAAAGTCTTTTCAAGTGGCTTCGCAGCGACTTTTCAACATCAAACTCGGCCTCTATAAGGAGATGATTCGCACAAACGAACGAGAAGCACAACTCACTTGCCGAATTTGCGTTTAAAAAGTCGCACCAAGTAATAAAGTACACATGCCATCTTACAAGCATCTCATTGAGATGCGTATGTAAGTATGTGTATATGCAGGTATAGTTACCCAGCAATTATTCTGCCGTGCCAACGCTCATTTGTTTTAGTTTTTTCGTTTGTATTTTTTTGGTCTGTAATCAATATTTGATTTGAACTGGGATATTGTCCTGGCTTAAGACCATTTTGCATCTATTTTTAATAGAATGCAAATTTATTTTTTATTTTTATTTTTTTTGGGAAAAGTCTTAATCTTGGCACGTAAAAACACAAAAAGAGAAAAAAATTAACAGTATTATTTTGTTTTAGCTTTTTATCGTTTTTGTAAATATCGCCAAAATTTTTTCTCTTACGAAAAGATTTTTTCTTTGCAGATTAACATTTTTTGTTTGTTCCGTAAAGAAGACTCAATTCAAATATGTTTAATGACCTCTCTGAATAATATTTATCAACTGACCTTTTTCAAAATTCGCAACTTCTCAATACAATTATATATGTATTTATCAAAATTATAAAATTCGGACCTTAAAAAAAAACAAGGATCTAACTGACATTGATAAATTCATATATATTTTTATATGGGGTGTCCAAAACCGTAACCGGTTGCGTCACCTGCAACCGTCGGTCGGTTTTTGTAAAATGGCCATTTTCGTTAACCAAAAAACCTGGGTTTTCGTGTCGATTTACCTGTTTTTGGTAAATAAGTTTATTCAACAATTTTAAAAAGATAGAAGGATTTGTGTCAAAGGTTGATGGCGAGACTGGAAGAAAGAAGAGTAAAAACATTGAATACACTTTTGCTGTTTTTAAGTTCCGGAAAATTTCCGTTAAACGATGGCGTATTGAAATACTCATCAAAATCGGATACAAAGGAATTTGCAAATAAATTATACAAACGTCTTTTTCCCGAAATTTCTGTAGAACCAGATTTAGACAACAGGTCAGATTCGGATGTAAGTTGTGACATCGAAGAGTCTTGTAATTTAATGTTGGATTTAAACCAAACAATAAACCACAGCCAAAACCCCAAAATTGCTCGAAAAGGCGAAAGACAGGCGACTTTATACACTGTGCGTCATCAAGTTATCACATACCCTCGTGTAAGTGGTTTAAAGCGCTAATGTTCTTAAAATTAATTTAAGTTATTTTTGTTTATGCCCTATTCAATTCTGAGTTAAATAAAACAAAAAATACTTTTTTTTATTTTTTAATATATTTTTTGATTTTTTTTTTCGAAAAATAACACAAAAAAATAACAATTAAAATTTGGTCATCAGGTTAGCACACATCACTTTTTTTCATTGTTGATAAGGTTTTTAGCCATGAAATTATTTATAAACATTTACATATAGTAATTTAAACATTTTTAAACAAAATTTACTAATGTGTCGATCCTCCCTTGTTGAGAATGACCTCATAGATTCGATTGGGGATCGACTCATACAATTTTCCAATATAATTTAGAGAAATTGTGGACCAAGCGTCCTTGATGCCTTCAATTAGCTCCTCTTTGTTGGAATATTGTTTCCCAGACTCATAAACATTATGAGCCAGCCACACGTTTTCTATTACATTGATGTCAGGTGAATAAGGCGGCCACTGCACATTTTGGTCCTCAATCCATGACTTAACCAAACGGGCAGTGTGGATCGGGGCATTATCGAGTTGGAAAGTCCATGGCAGATTTCCGAACAAGTTTTGAAAATGGGGAAAAGCTGTTTCAAGTACGTTTTTGTAGGTGTTTGCATTCATATTTGTAGTCAAAAACTGTAACTCGCACGTACCATAATAGGAGATGGCTCCCCACACCATCACACCCCCAACCCTACTATGAAGTCGATCCAACTGGTGTTCCTCTTTGCGAAGATCATGGAAGTAGTAGTTGTACCCGTCCGGACCTTCCAAATTAAATTTTTTCATCCGAGAAGACAACGTAGCGTCAATCAGAATTTCATGTCATGTGCTCCCGCGCAAAATTCAAGCGCGCTTCCTTTCGAGCAACGTTTAGTGGCGGTTTTGTAAAAAAATTGAATTTTCGGTTAAACCGAAAACCGTCTTTTTTGGACACCCTATCTATATATCACATCGTACTAAACTTTGTAAGCTCTTTCGTTATATCTTGCCGTTCACGAGATAGATCAGCGATGCAGTCAGAATTCAATATGAAACATACATATGGGCATCTCTCAAAAAGGCTTTTAACATTGTTTTCCTTATTCCGACAACTTTTTTTATTATGAAACTCGAAGTTAACTTGTTGTCTTTTATTAAAAGCTGAAGTGTTAAAACGAAAATTACTAAATTTTTTTACAAAGAGTGGAAATTTTTGACCCGTCCATTTTGTCGCGTCCGTATTTCTGCTGTACCTAATTAAAAAAATTAAGAGATAATTCTCATATTTCATAAATCTACGAACAAAATATATCCTCCGACCTTCATTTACATGTACATTTGGAAAAACAAAGTTCTCAAAAAATCTCTGAACTTTGTATATTTCTATAAGACCTTCAAAAGTACTTCTGTTTTTTGTCGCGTCCGTTTCGATGTAAAATTGTTTATAATTTTGTACTAAATCCTGACGATATATTTTTAAAATGTAGTACTCTTTAAGCGCTTTAGAACACTAAAAAGACTGATCGACTTTTTCAGTTTTTTGTCTTTCTTGTTTTTGGCGTTGTTTAAGGCGTGCGTAATAAATTGAAAATAATAGCGATGCCCATATGCATTCAATTCTATATGTGAAGATATTAAATAAAAAATAATTTTAATAATGTTTTCTCTTTTTTAGGACTTGTCATTTATGTATTCAGCTCATTTTAGTGTTGATTTTTTTTCTCAACAAAAAATTTTTATATGGTTGAATTTGAAATTAAGTTTATAAAAATATTAAGTGTGAATAATAAGCATTTGAAAAAAACATAACAAAAAAACATAAAACATAAAAAAAACAAATTGCAAATGATTTTGTCTACCCGTATCCATGTTATATCGTTTATTATACCCTCCACCTCCAGGATGGGGGTATACTAACTTTGTCATTCCGTTTGTAACACCTTGAAATATCGACCTGAGACCCTATAAAGTATATATATTCTTGATCGTCATAAAATTCTAAGACGATCTAGCCAAGTCCGTCCGTCCGTATGTTGAAAGCACGCTAGCATCTAAACGAAAGGAGCTAGAACGTTAAAATTTTGCATCGTAGATCGGTTGGGATTGAAACGGGGTGAAATCGGCCCAAAAGGGAAATTTTTTGCCCTCACAAGGACTAAAAATACCCATAATAATCCCTAATATTTTAGCGTATTTAAGCATGTTTTTGAACATGTCTGTTTATATTTGCTTGATATTTGGTATGCGCATTCCCCTTATATCAAAAACGTGCACCATAAAGTGATTCTTATTTGTAGGGGGTGAAATGGGGAATAAAGGGATAAAAATGGTTCATATTAAACGAAAACAGCTAGAAACACGAAATTCGCAGTGTACATTCCCCTAATTGAGTAGATACATAATATAAAAGTATTGTTTCCAAATTCGTACTTTTAGGGGGTAAAATGGGAATAGAGGGATAAAAATGGTACCAACCAAACGGCTACACCTGGAATAATGAAATTCGGTGTATACATTCCTCTGATTGCATAGACAAGTAAAATACACGGATTTTTCAAAATTCTTACTTTTTGGGGTTAAAATGAAAAAAGAGGATAAAAGAAGTACCAATCAAATCACCGCAGCTAGAGTTATGAAATTCGGAGTATACATTCCTCTGACTGTGTAGACACGGAAAATAAACTGTTTTTTCGAAATTCAAATTCGTACTTTCAGGGGATACAATGGGTACGGAGGAATAAAAATGGTACCACCCAAGCGGATATACCTGGAATAATGAAATTAGGTGCATACATTCCTATGATTGCGTAGAACCTTAAAATAAACAGATTTTTTGGGATTAAAATGAAAAAAAAAGGTATAAAAATAGTACCAACAAAATGACCGCAGCTAGAGTCATGAAATTCGGAGTATACATTCCTCTGACTGCGTAGACACGGAAAAAAACGGATTTTTCGAAATTCGTACTTTCAAGGGATAGATTGATGAAATTCTAATTGCGTAGAAACGTCAAGGGGGAAAAAAGGTACCAACTAAATGGTCGCAGCTGGTATCATGGAATTCGGTGTATACATTCCTCTGACTGCATAGACATGCAAAATAAAAAGTTTTTTTTCCAAATTCGTACATTTTCTTTTACGGCAAAAATTGGTTGAATTGAAATTTGAAGTTAGGTTATTTTGCACTATGTACGTTTGATAATGGATTTTCAAAATTTGTAATTTTGGAATTAAAATAGAATGGAAATACAACCAACTGTAGCACCCACTATCTACCGATGTTAATGGTATTTAAGCTTTTTGAAAATATAAATATTAGAATATTTATTTTTTGATTTGAAATAAATAATGATTTGAAATAATTAAAATATTATATTTATTTAAAAAAATTATTTTTTTAATATTTGTATTTGTTTTGGTTTGACTATATTAAAAAAAATTATATTTTCCTGTAATATTACTGCACTTCTACGAAAACCGACAACCTCTGTGGAATGCAATCCATGGTGGAGGGTATATAAAGTTCGGCCCGGCCGAACTTAACTCCGTTTTTACTTGTTTAAACAAAGTTTATGTCACTTTGTGTGGGAGGTATCAGAAGGGCCGTGACAATATCGCCCATATTCCATGCGAATGTAACCATTTATAAAGCATTGCTAAATATCAAACTTCATAGTATTCCGATCATCCTTATAGAAGTTATAACAGCTTTATTTTTACGTAGTTTTGGGTGATTTGTCTGGGAGGTACTGGAAGGGGCATTGCAAAACCCACCATACTTATTACACTTAATGTGATTATAAATGTATTATCAAATACCAAAATATAGCTGATTGCGAATATCCGTGTGGAAGTTACGTTCGTTTTAATTTAACATAGGAATATGAGTCATTTGTGTGGGAGGTACCAGAAGGGGCGTGGCAATTTCGCCCATCTTCGAACTTAAACTAAGTTTGGGAAAATGATACCATGTGCAAAGTTTGAATTGATTCCTTAGCTCCTTTCGAGAGTTGTGAAACGGATTTGGTCCAAATGTTAAGTCACTCCTTCAATGCGTTACACTTTTTTTCTGTCCCAAATGATATATACCCTCCTACTTTGTAGAGTGAGGGTATAAATATTTGTTTAAAGAATTAATCTTCTAAGCTAATTTTTTTCTTCATGAAAATTAAGGAATGGCTTAAATTTTTCAAAAAAAAAAACAAGCTTGGATTTATTTTCCCCGTTTTGGGAATTGTGTGTTCTGCACAGGGCACAAGCTTATATCGCTGTGTATTACCATGGAACGACGGAAAAATTGTTCTCCAATAAAAGACTCTACAAAGTTTCCAGCTAACCAACCGTCGTTGTTTAACAGCAAATTTGTCATTCGAATTTGTATGTTTCAAAGTCGATATTTATAAACCATCCTTCAGGGATGTCAACTCGGAACCTTGTTTGTTTAGGTTTTCCACAAAATTATTAGAATTTAATTGTAAAATGTTCTTGGGATATGAATTGCTGCACACATCGTCCACCACCACAATGTTCCGGCTACCATCAATTGTTGTATTGGCGAGGGCGAAAACACACAACAACACATTCATTCAATTCTGTTCCTGCTCATGTTCGTATTTATTGTGTTTTGTCTGATAATTGCAAAATTCGAATTCGAATAAAACAATGGCCGGCTCACACATGCCCACCAGACACACACACGCATCCCATCCGGACATTGCTGTACTGCTGTGACCATTGTGATATGGTGCTTTGGCCTTTGCCTTGCCACTCGCCACACCAACGGCAGCCAGCAACCATTACTTTTTGTCAATCGCTTGGTAAGCGGCAGCAATGGGGAGTGGTGTGGAGTCACATGAGCCTGATGAATTTCCAGTGTTTGCTATTGCTGCTACTTCTGTTGTCGTCGTGGTTGTTGTTGTTGTATCTACTGCTGTTATTGTGTTCAGTAAGTCATAATAACAACAACGACCACTGGTCATCGGCCACCACAAAATCAGCAAACAATCAACAACAAAAACAACAGTATCACAAGCTGACCTCACTCCGACAATTGAATTATTGGTTAAGTTGTTAAAAAGATATGAGATGCTATTATTATGGTCTATTTGCTGCCGTTGCTGTTGTTGCTGCTGGTACAGAATATCTATGGGACACATGTGTACACACATAGATGCTCGTCCTCGTCCATTCCATTCAATGAACCAGGCACATGCATACATGAGCTCATACACCATTACTTATGGCGAGATTGGTGACCCATTCATAACTAAATAGGGATGTCATGAGGGGAATTTCAAAGCCGGGCAACAGAGATGCCAACATAGAATTTTTTTCACTTGAATTAGAGTCTGCGTGCGGGTCTGGCGCTTTCATACGATAAATTGTAAAGAGAATGTTCGGAAGAATGCTCCACACGGTTTAAAGCTGAAGTTGTTAAAATTACAAAATTTGAAATCTAAATTGAAATTTTAATTGAAGTAGACAACATTTAAATTAGAATTCAAATTGGGAAATGAAAAATAAAATGAAATTGAAAATTAATAATTAAAAATTACAATTTCAATCGAGTATATATAATTTACATTCAGAAGTCTATTAATTTTAATTTCAGTAAAATGAAATACAATTCTACAGAGTGGCTGATAAAGGTTGCTATTTTAAGAAATTCGAATAACTTTTTTAACTCATATAAATTATTGTATCTTTATTCATTTGATTCAATGATTTGATTCGAAGGCGATGCTTTAAATCATCCAAATTTGTAAGTTTTGTTTTGTAAACTTC
The DNA here is from genome assembly GCA_947397865.1 of Polietes domitor. Lineage (NCBI taxonomy): Eukaryota > Metazoa > Arthropoda > Insecta > Diptera > Muscidae > Polietes > Polietes domitor. The sequence continues at coordinate 264,153,924 of OX377618.1, forward strand.
CTATTTGCACAAAAAAACCTACAAGAAACAAGTAAAAACGGCGCTAAGTTCGGCCGGGCCGAACTTTATATACCCTCCACGATGGATTGCGTTCCACAGAGGTTGTCGGTTTTCGTAGAAGTGCAGTAATATTACAGGAAAATATAATTTTTTTTAATATAGCCAAACCAAAACAAATACAAATATTGAAAAAATAATTTTATAAATAAACTAGCAGTACCCGCTGCTTCGCACGCGAAAAAGCAAGTTATTCGTTAATTTTGTCCGTCTCTGTTTTTGGATAGTATTTTCTTCTATCTAAAATAGTAATTTGGAAAGCTCTTATTAGCTAGCACACACAGTCAAAGGAATGTGCTTGTCGATATGCACTATTTTAGCTGAACTACATCGTATGTATAGTTTTCTACCAAGTTTTTAACAAAAAATTACATCCATTTATATCCTCGATCTCATGTTTCTAGATTCAGCCAGCCAGTTTATAACTTTTTGCACCTCTTTCCCAAAAAGTAAACATTTTGAAAAATCACTATAGGTAACATGTGTTTTTGCTCCCCTAAAAATATGTACTTTATTTGGTAACACAGGATTGTACAGTATTTTTATCCCGCGCGGGACACCCCTTAGAAGTACAAATTTCGAAAAATCGAACTACTGCGCTGCTATATGATCAGAGGAATTTACACACTAAATTTCACGATTCTAGCTGTAATACTAAAATTGGTACCAGTTTTATCCCTTTTTGTCCCGCTCGCCACTTAAAAGTACAAATTTGGAGAAATCCAATTTTACTTCGTTTCTATATGGTCAGAGGAATTTACATACCGAATTTCACGATTCTAGCTGTAATACTTTAATCGGTACCCTGTCTGTCCCGCTCGCCCCTTAAAAGTACAAATTTCGAAAAATCTAATTTTACTTCGTTTCTATATGGTCAGAGGAATTTACATACCAAATTTCACGATTCTAGGTGTAATACTTTAGTTAGTACCATTTTTATCCCTCTTTGTCCCGCTGGCCCTTTAAAGTACAAATTTCGAAAAATCCAATTTTACTTCGCTTTTATATGGTCAGAGGAATTTACATAACAAAATTCACGATTCTAGGTGTTATACTTTAGTAGGTACAATTTTTATCCCTTTTTGTCCCGCTGGCCCTTTAAAGTACAAATTTCGAAAAATCCAATTTTACTTCGCTTTTATATGGTCAGAGGAATTTACATAACAAATTTCACGATTCTAGGTGTTATACTTTAGTAGGTACAATTTTTATCCCTTTTTGTCTCGCACGCCCCTAAAAGTACAAATTTCGAAAATCTAATTTTACTTCACTTTAATATGGTCAGAGCAATTTACATACCAAATTTCATGATTCTAGCTGTAATACTTTAGTTGGTACCATTTTTATCCCGCTCGTCCCTTAAATGTACAAATTTTGAAAAATCCAATTTTACTTCGCTTTTATATGGTCAGAGGAATTTATATACCAAATTTCACGATTCTAGGTGTAATACTTTAGTTGGTACCATTTTTATCCCTTTTTGTCCCGCTCGCCCCCTAAAAAGTATAAATTTCGAAAAATTCAATTTTACTTCGCTTTTGTATGGCCAGAGGAATTTACATACCAAATTTCATGATTCTAAGTGGAATACTTTAGTTGGTACAATTGTTATCCCCTTTTTGTCCCGCTCACCCCTTATAAGAACAAATTTCGAAAAATCAATTTATATTGCAAGTTTACGTTGTCAGAGAAATGTTACTACCGATTTTCATGATTCTAGCTGCAATTCTTAAATTGGTACCATTTTTATCCCTTTTTGTCCCGCTCGCCCCTTAAAAGAACATATTTCGAAAAATCCCTATTTGTAGCTCTTCTGCATGGACAGTGCAAGGAACTCACCGAATTTCATGTTTCTAACTACTGCCGTTTAGTCAGGACGAAGGTTCGATGTTTATCCCTTTTTGGGCCATTTTACCCCCTAAAAGTACGAATTTCGTAAAACCCTTTCTTAGTCGACGTCTACGTCATATTTGGGAACTACCCTGAAAATTTCATGACCCTAGCATCAGCCGTTTGGTCTGGGGGCTGGTCAATGATAAGTCAGTCAGTCAGTAACGCAACTCTTTTATATATATAGATATAGATATAATATTTTAATTATTTCAAACCACTCTTATAAGGCAAGGCTATAAGACAATTCAAAAAATAAATATTCTTGTATTTATATTTTCAAAAAGCTTAAATACAATAAATATTGGTAGATAGTGGGTGCTACAGTTGGTTGTATGTATTTCCATTCTATTTTAATTCCAAAAGTACAAATTTTGAAAATCCATTATAAGACGTACATAGTGCAAAAGAACCTAACTTCATGATTCAACCAATTTTTGCCGTAAAAGAAAAAGTACGAATTTCATGATTCTAGATGCGGTCATTTGGTTGGTACTATTTTTATCCCCTTTTTCTATTTTGACCCCAAAAAGTACGAATTTTGAAAAATCCGTGTATTTTACTTGTCTATGCAGTCAGAGAATGCATACACGGAATTCCATGATTCTAGCTGCGGCCATTTGATTGGTACCATTTTTATCCCTTTTCCCTTTTTTACACCCTTAAGAGTACGACTTTCTAAAATCTATTTATTTTACATGTCAACGCAATTAGAGGGATGTATACATCGAATTTCATCATTCTAGCTGTAGTCCTTTAGTTGGTACTATTTTCATCCCTCTGTACCCATGGTATCCCTTGAAAGTACGAATTTGGGAAAAAACATTTCATTTTTCGTGTCTCGCAGTCAGAGGAATGTATATTCCGAATTTCATGACATTAGCTGCGGTCATTTGATTGGTACTATTTTTATCCCCTTTTTCTATTTTGACCCCAAAATGTACGAATTTTGAAAAATCCGTGTATTTTACTTGTCTACGCAATCAGAGGAATGTATACACCGAATTTCATTATTCTAGGTACAGCCGTTTGGTTGGTACCATTTTTATCCCGCTGTTCCCATTTTACCCCTTAAAACGAATATGGAAAAAATACTTTTATATTATGTATCTACTCAATTAGAGGAATGTACACAGCGAATTTCGTGTTTCTAGCTGTTGCCGTTTAATAGGTACCATTGTTATCCCTTTTAGCCCCATTTCTCCCCCGACTAATAAAAATCACCTTATGGTACACGTTTTTGTTATAGAGGGAATGAGCATACCCAATATCAATTAAGACATATTAAAACAACATGCCTAAATACTCTAAAATATAAGGGATTATTATGGGTATTTTTAGTCCTTGTGAGGGAAAAATGTTTCCCTTTGGACCGATTTCGCCCAGTTTAAAAATTTGGACCTCCTAGTTCCTTTCATATAGATGCTAGCGTGCAGAAGGACGGACAGACGAGCGGGCATGGCTAGATCGTCTTAGAATTTTATGACGATCAAGAATATATATACTTCATAGGGTCTCAGGTCGATATTTCAAGGTGTTACAAACGGAATGACAAAGTTAGTAGTCATATGAATTATATTGTGTTCCATTATTAAGTGACAAAGTTCAACATTTCCAATAAAACCAGAAATTAAAAAAAAAAAATAAACAGTATTTTACCGATATATTAATATAACATTTTAAATGACACACCCTATATAATACTAATATAATTTACTGCCTAACCCACGATGTCGAAAGAAAATCTATGCGAACGAAAGTCAGTCTCCCACTTTCGCATCAAAAAGCGACCCACTATATTCTTCTTCTTTTCGTTCGCATAGCCTTACGCATTGTGAGTGAATGAAAATGTTGCCAGATCAAAAAATCAACAAATAATCGCAATTATGCTAAGAAAAAAGCTTTAAATATCCAAATTCTAACATATAATAAAAAAAGTTGACACAACTTTTTCTCAGCTGAAATAATTGAAAACAAAATTCGAAAAAATAATGTAAACAATCAATATTTGGGGTTGTTTTTGTGTGTTGTCGAAAAATATAAATTTTTCCAACGCGCACATTTTTTGGAGGAATGCTAATTTCGAGATCCCCGTAGGCAGCTACTGGTCATCTCTAATGTTGTTGAGATGACCACAATATACTTATTTTACATGTAAATGCATAAGTGCATATGTAAGTTCTGTTACAGATTTATAGAAAATTTCCATGTTGATGGACGAGTTTCCGACGTTTTCAAAAAAAACTTCGACCGGGAAAAACGAAACGCTTGGGTTTTAGGAGGTAGGAGCCACAAATTAAAGCCATTCCTGAAGATCCTTATTAAACGAATACAAGGAACGCAATTGAAAGACCCTACAAGAAAATCAGGGAGCAACGGAAAGTATAAATGCGAGCTTCGTTCTGCACAATATGTGCAACAACTCATATGATGCCTATGAAGTTCGTGGCGATATTATCTCGCACGCCGAGGAAGAAGTATGAAGTAGAGAGGAGAGCAATAATAATATAAAATAAATTTGTTTTGTGTTTTATTTATTTATGCTTGCGACAGACAAAACACAAGTGAGTGATTTTGACATTTTCATTCGCTTAGATGACAGAAGAAAAAGTTAGTGGAAATGAAATGCTTACGTTTTCTTTCGCTTTGTCGTTCTGGTGCCAGCGAAACGCCCTAAACTGAATTATTGACTTTATAAAAATTCGGATTTTTGGAAATATCTCTGGCACTTCTAACTGGACGGATGCATCGAACCAGCTGAAGTAGCTACTAGATTAAAACTGAATGAAGAACCCAAAATTGGCTAACGGACGTTAGCCAAACTTGAAAGAAAACTTTGAACGTCCGTATTTTTGTATTTATATTTGGCTATTAATTGTCTAATTTGTGCCGAAAACTTATAACATATTGTTTCCCTCCGATTCTGTGGCTCGCCCGGAAAACGAAAATTCGAAAATTATTATTATTATTTCCTACGAAATCTGGAACTGAAACGTTACATATTTTTAATTTTTTTTGGCGAAATTTTATATTTATACTAGCAGTACCCGCTGCTTCGCTCGCGAAAAAGTCAGGTATTTGTTATTAGTTTTATCCGTCTCTGTTTTAGGTATTTGTATTTATTTGATTTTAGTATTTATTTGATTTTCTTTTCTAAAATAGTAAATTGGAAACATAGCACTCATATACAGTCAAAGGAATGTGCTTGTCGATGTGCACTGTTTTAGCGGAACTCCCTTCGTATATATATTTTTTTATCATTTTCTACCCAGTTTTTAACAAAAAATTACAACCGCAGAGCCTTTTATTCGAAAAAAAATCCATTTTGTTGGCGCTTCTACATGGTCAGAGGAATTTATATACTAAATTTCATGATTCTAGCTGTAATCCTAAAGTTGGTACCATTTGTATCCCTTTTTGTCCGGCTCTCCCCTTAAAATTACAAATTTCGAAAAATCAATTTGGATTTGTTCTTCTACGTTGTCAGAGGAATTTATATACCACATTTCACGACTATAGTAGCAATACTTTAGTTGGTACCATTTCTATTCCTTTTTGTACCGCTCACTCCTTATAAGTATAAATTTCGAAAGATCCAATTTTACTGCGCTTCTACATGGGTAGAAGAACTTACATATCAAATTTAAAGATTCTAGCTGCAATACTTTAGTTGGTACCATTTCTATCCCTTTTTGTCCCGCGCAACCCTTAAAAGTACAAAAAGCATTTATATTGCACTTCTATGTGGTGAGAGGAATTTACATACCAAATTTCACGACTATAACAGCAATACTTTAGTTGGTACCATTTTTATCCCTTTTTGTACCGCTCACTCCTTATAAGTACAAATTTCGAAAAATCAATTTATATTGCAAGTTTACGTTGTCAGAGGAATGTAAATACCGATTTTCACGATTCTAGCTGTAATTCTTAAATTGGTACCATTTTTATCCCATTTTGTCTCTTTCTTCTCTTAAAATTACAAATTTCGAAAAATCCAATTTTACTTCGTTTCTATATGGTCAGAGGAATTTAAATACCAAATTTCACGTTTCTAGCTGTAATACTTTAGTTGGTACCATTTTTATCCCTTTTTGTCCCGCTCGTCCCTTAAAAGTACAAATTTCGAAAAATCCAATTTTACTTCGTTTCTATATGGTCAGAGGAATTTAAATACCAAATTTCACGTTTCTAGCTGTAATACTTTAGTTGGTACCATTTTTATCCCTTTTTGTCCCGCTCGTCCCTTAAAAGTACAAATTTCGAAAAATCCAATTTTACTTCGTTTCTATATGGTCAGAGGAATTTAAATACCAAATTTCACGTTTCTAGCTGTAATACTTTAGTTGGTACCATTTTTATCCCTTTTTGTCCCGCTCGTCCCTTAAAAGTACAAATTTCGAAAAATCAATTTATATTGCAAGTTTACGTTGTCAGAGGAATGTAAATACCGATTTTAACGATTCTAGCTGCAATTCTTAAATTGGTACCATTTTTATCCCATTTTGTCTCTTTCCTCCCTTAAAAGTACAAATTTCGAAAAATCCCTATTTGTAGCTCGTCTGCATGGTCATTGCAAGGAACTCACCGAATTTCATGTTTATAGCTACTACCGTTTAGTCAGGACGAAGATTCGATGTTTAGCCCTTTTTGGGCCATTTTACTCCCTAAAAGTACGAATTTCCTCAGTAACGCAACTTTTTTATATATATAGATTGTTGTAAATTATTATTATTTTGATAGTTCGAAAAGGTCATATAACACCAGATTACAAACATTTTGTATAACATTTCTTGATGTATTCGGGTGCCCTATTTTTAGGAAATGAATGTGATATTTCTATTTAACTAGTTCGATTTGATTGAAGTTTCACATAGACCTGGCTGAAGTGTTTCATAGCTGTATGCGCAATGAGGCTAACGGAAGTTGAGTTATGAGGGCACCAATATGAAGGGAAGCTTTGGAGATCCACAATTTTTTAATTTGAAGCGCAGTATGTCTAATTTGTGTCCAAAATACATAAGCGATCTGTACTACTCTACTAACATTAAACGCTCCGCCGAAGAAAGATTTATTTATTAATGAAATTACTACAAAGAAGATCTTGCAGGCTGGCAGAAGCTGCCAGTAGCTGCCCCCTTTCAAATGATCCCACAACCCCAGGCTATTATTGCACCTTTTACCAAAGTCTTTGTAAACAGCAACACCAACATTCACATGTTCCCCGGTATAGTAGTCAGTCTCAGCAGCCCACCCTTTGACATACCAATTACACACAATTAATTCATCAACTCAATTAAAGCCTTCGCCGCTAGCCTTATCCTTCAAAATAGCAGCTTTGGAAACCTTAAAAAAGTAAACAACTCGGAAAACCTCAAGATGTTTTAACAGCAACTCGTCTAACGATTTAATCCTTTAAATAAATGCCACAACATTAAGTGTTTCTCGTTCCAGGCACTCCGTTCCGTTTTCTCTGCTCCTTTAAATGGTAATAAAAACAATTAACGTCATCATTACACACACACACTCTGGGCAAGGAGCAGGAGTAGAGCCACAAAGGGCAGGGGATGCCTGATATGAACATATGAAACCTATCCATCCACCAGTTAACACTTGCACAAAGAATTTAATAAATAATTAAAGAAAAAGGGCAAATGTTGGAAGGAACGATGACGATGAAAATGCAGCCGTTTGTGAAATTGCCAGGATGGATCTGTGGGGAGTTTTGTGTGCCAAGACAATCGAGCGACCGACCCCACAGGCATAAATCCGAGTTTAAATTGTTTCCTTTGCAATTGCAGGCAGGGAGCTAGACAGACACACAGACGACAGACAGTGTTAAATGGTTTCTGGGGATAAACACCACCCCGACCAACACCGCCACCACCGGAAAGAGGTAAACAACAAACAGCTCTTCGCCAAAGCAGTTGTATCGGTGGCCTATTGTAATTTTGTGGCAGGGAAGCACTTTCTCTGCTCAGATGATTAGGGAAAAGTTAAATGGAAACACAAACCAATAACAACAACCTTCCGCCACAACGCATCTCAGGGGTGGTCCCACCAACAACACACACACACAGACACCCTGTTTATTTGCCATTCACAGATACTGGCTGAATGGTACATGAGACGGACGGTGGCATTCCACATTTGCCGGGTATTAATTTCTCTGTTATTAGTTTGTTATTTGTTATTGTTTTCTTTATTTCCCAATTGCCGAGGCATTGGTTTTCCTTAAGACGGACCGAAAGACAGCCCAATCGACCACATATTTATCTTCTACTCGGTGTTTCATCTCTTCTCCGCTCCGCTCCTCTCCTCTTGTTATTGTTATTTTAAGAAACATTTTAAAAACAATGAACCAAAAGAAAATATTACAAAAAAAATCAAAGGGATACCCACACCAGCTACTACATACCCACCACAAAAGACATGACATCTATGGATAAATAGATCTTCAGCGAGAGGCTGGAGAACCATCATCTTCGTCATTGTTGCCGTCGTCGTTATTAGCATCACCAGAAGTAGAAGAAGCCATTGGTATCCACCTCATCACCATTCTGGCAGTACACGCTCAATGCTAAATAAACACAGAGCCTATCTCCTACGCCACAGTGGCTAGATCGAGATTTTCTACTTTTTGAAGCAAAACATTTTAATAGAATTTTAAATTTTAATTTAAACTTGAAGGTGAGAAGGTCATTATTTATTTTTTCAAAGTGGGCATATCATCAAAATTTCCCCAATATTTTAATTAATTTCCAACAAAAATAGTTGATATTTATTGAACAACTGCAATAATTCCATTGACTTAATTAAGAAGGTAATAATTAATTAATTTAAGAAGGTATAAATTTTATGACCGTAAATGATAATAAATAATGATATTTCTTAATTTTTACACTCTCTACCACAGATCATTTCGTTTGTAACACCTTGAAATATTGACCTGAGACCCTATAAGGAATATATATTCTAGGACGATCTAGCCATGTCCTTCCGTCTGTTCAAAGCACGCTAGCATCTAAACGAAATGAGCTAAGACGAAATTTCCCCATAATACGGCCAATAGTTGTAGATAGTTTCGGATTGAAAGTGGGCGAAATCGGTCCAGAGGGAAAAAATTTTTCTCTAACATGGACAGGAAATACCTCCAATATTCCGAGTACTTTTAAAGGGTGGTTAAATTGTAAGCGCCGATGTTGAATGTGAACCACGTTTCAAGTTTTTTCTGCATTTCATTCGGCATTTCTTAATTTTAGACTAACTCAATTTGAACTATGGAAAGATACACAATCGAGCAATGCGTTAAAGTTATTCAGGCTTATTATGAAAATTCAATCAATTTTCGACGAAAATCATCTTCAGTGATGATGCACATTTTCACCTCAGTGGATTCGTCAAAAAGCAGAATTGCAGCATTTGGGCGAAAGATTGTCGAAAAACCAATGCACCCACAAAGAGTGACTGTTTGGTGCGGTTTATGGGCTGGCGGCATCATCGGGCCGTATTTTTTTCCAAAATAAGGCCGGTCAGGCAGTTACTGTGAATGGTCTTCGCTATCGTGAGATGATAACGAACTTTTTTGTCCCGAATTGGAAGATATGGATGTGGACGATATGTGGTCTCAACAGGACGGTGTCACTTGCCACACTGCTAACTAAACAATGGCTCCTTTGCGCGACAAATTCAATGGCCATGTTATCTCACGTGGTGGCGATGTCAATTGGCCGCCAAGATCATGTGATTCGACACAGCTGGACTTCTTTCTTTGGGGTTATTTGAAAGAAGAGGTGTACGTCGATAAGACAGCAACAATTCAAGAGCTAAAGGATGAGATAGAACCTCAATAATGCCTCGGCGTCATCGAAAATTTGGACCATCGGATGGAGGTGTGGCGCCGAGGTGGCCATTTGGCCGATATTTTGTTCCATACATAATTGAACCATATCAATATTATCATAATAAAAAGAAATGACAATATTTTCCTAAATAATTTGTGTGTCATTCAACGTCAACATCGGCCCTTAAAATTTAACCACCCTTTAGAATAAACGCACACCATAAAGGGATTATTATTTGTTGGGGCAAAAATCGATAAACAAAATAGTACTTTTCAAACGACTCATAATTTGTACACACCGAATTTCTCTAATTGAGTATACACGTAGAATAAAAGTTTCTTTCAAATACCGAATTTATAATACACGCAAAATAAAAAGATTTTTTCGAATGCGTAAAATGGGAACAGAGGGATGAAAATAGTACCAATCAAACGGTTACTGCTAAACTAATGAAATTAAGTGTATTCATCCCACTAATTGCGTCGGCGCGTAAAGTAAATGGATTTTTCGAAATTTGTTCTTTTAAGGGGATAAAATGTGAAAAAGGGATAACATTAGTACCAACCAAATGGCCGTAGCTAGAATCATGAAATAGAAAGATTTTTTCCAAATTCTTACTTTATTTTCTAAGTTTTTATTTTCTAATTTGCGGAAAAATAGGAAAAGTAAAAAAAAACTGGTTGGGATCAAAATACTTCCAACCAATCGGTTGTAGCTTAAAATGCTTAAATGCATTTAGCGTATTTAAGCTTTTTTGAAGATTGCAGCCTTATATTTGCTCAACTTCTTGTATTATTTCGATATACATAGTAGAGATGGGTGCGTGAGTGATTATTGGCCCACGTTCACGCACGAAGATTTTTTCATTCCTCACGTTCAGGCACGCTCAGATGAGTAAAATAATTCATGATTCAAGTGTGAATCACGTGATTCACATAAATCACGCAAACAATTCCCACAAAGAAAATAATATATATACATATATATTAGAGTGAAATACCGCCCGCTTCGCCAGGCAAAAAAAAAATTAAAATCTGCTTTCATATTGATTTTTCTCCTGATCGGTAATATATGTACCAATTATAATCAAGATACTTCCCTGAGATACTAAGGAAATGGATATGGAGAACATTAGTTTACGGCGAATAATGGAAGAAATGTCAAAAATCAAAATTGATTTTTTTGTTAAGTGTGATTCTCCCCTTTCCATTAACTAAACAAAAAACTTCATTCGTAAAAAGAAATTACATTACATTCAAAACACATAGAAATGCAATCAAATTGTTCACTTATCAAACAACACAAAAACTAAAAATTAATATAATTTCCGCTTTCTTGACATAAGGCGGCTTTTGACGAATGAATATTTCTCTTTTTGTAACATTTCTTTACTATTGTGCTAAGAAAATCCACAGAAAACGTGTAATTTTACAAAATTCAAATCAAAAATGCCCCATCTTTCAAATCCCGCCCATTTGTATATTCTCTAAGCAGGTTACAACTAAATTAACTCACACAACAATATATGAATGTCGGTGTCGAATATACTCAAAACAAGGTTTTAATTTCTTATGGGAAGGGTCACTGCCACTTTCCGCCCATATTGGTGTCGAATATACTCTAAATCCGGTTTTAATTTTATATGGGAAGGTCACGCCCACTTTCCGCACATATTTGCACAACTATTTACACTGGGTCAACTCACACAAAATTTCAGCACTCTAGGTGTAATAGACCATATTCGATAACATGCTTTAACTTCGTATCTGAGGTACCACGCCCACTTTCCCAATACCGCCCATTTTTGGCTAGATGCACTCACAGAAAAGTTAAGTATTGTATCTGACATAGAACGGAATATATTCGAAAATGGGTTTTAACTTCGTATTGGAGGTGCCACGCCCACTTTTCCAATACCGCCCCTTTTTTGCACAGCTATACACATGATGCACTTACACAAAGTTTCAGCACTCTAGGTGTCATAGAACTGACAATATTCAATAATAGGTTTTAACTTCGCATGGGAGTTGTCACGTCCACTTTTCCATTACCGCCCACTTTTGGCACAACAACGCACATTGATGCTAGATGTACTTACAAAAAAATTTCAGCACTCTAGATGTCATAGAACTGACAATATTCAATAATAGGTTTTAACTTCATATGGGAGGTACCACGCCTACTTTTCCAATACCGCCCATTTTTGGCACAACCACGCACATTGATTCTAGATGCACTTACAAATATTTTCAGCACTCTAGGTGTCATAGAACTGACAATATTCAATGATAGGTTTTAACATCGTATGGGAGGTGCCACGTCCACTTTTCCAACACCGCCCCTTTTTGGCACAACTGTGTAGACTAATAATTATTAAACTTTCACAAAAATTCAAGACTCTAGCTGCAATAGTATTCCGAATATGCTAATTTATAAAAAACGAATAAATCCCTAATTTGTGTGGGAGGTGCCACGCCCACTGATAATATCAAAAAATTATATAGCCTATTTTCACCACCGGTTCAGCATGAACATTCTGTGAAAACTTGAAGAAGATCGGTTCAGTAGTTTAGGCTACTATAAAGAACAAACAAAACAAACTTACAAACACAGATTCATTTATATATATATATATATAGATAGATGTACATATAAGTCGGTTTAGCCGACTGAAGCTTACTTACTTCTTTCTGTTTCTCTTGTCGAATCATTCGCAATTCTTATCTTCTCTCCCCGATTTTAAGTACGTTTCAGTATACACTTCGCAGTGTATTGCCTAGTTCATTCATTCAATTCTTCCAAATCTAAGGATGGTGGTGTCTCTTGGACAGGAGCAGTAGGTTGAGAAGTTTAAATATCTTGAAAAGGAGATGAGTGTTGCGTATATGGAGTATCGTCGGCAGAGGAAATAGCTTTGTCAGATACTGCTGTTTGCTGCAACATTTTTATATTTTCGCAACTCACTTTTCCTGCTAGTTGAAGTTTATTTCATTATCATTATATTATTTATATACATACCAATTTTAGGGAATTTCGTGTCAGTTTATTTTCACAAATTATGATCGGAAGTACGAAATTAACCCTAAAATGTTTTTATTCTGGAATTTAAGTTCAGTTTTGGTGTATAGTAGAATTTGTGGCAAATATTTTTGTAGAATATTTGACCCCGCTGCTATAGGGGTGTTCTTTTACCAAAAGTGACCAAAAGGACCACATTATTGAGGAACTAAAGGGTTAGAATGATCCATAATAATATTCTTCTTAGTGTTTTAAGTAATATAAAAATGTAAGGGTCACAAGGTTTACTATGCCGATTCGTTATAAGAATGTGCAACGGGGGAAATATCGGAACACTGTGCTCTCTGGCACCCAGTAATTGGTTAGCTCGCGTAAGACCAATATTGGAAATGAAGAGACGAGATGAAAAAGCCCGCATATTTCAAGTACCTCAATGGTACCATTCCATTCAACCATCCGTGTACATGTGTTGCCTTTTTTGTGTGCCTGTTGCCACACAGTAGTCAATATTTTGTTTAAAAACACAAACGCACACACAGAGCCCAACGAAATTGTTAATAAGCCTAATGAAAGGCACACCCAAAGCGAGAAAGAACGAACGAACTAATATTTTGATAATAATATTTATTAATAAGATGCAGTTTAAAACAAACACATGTATCCATTCACAAACATCCTCCGTGGCGAACGTTGCACGTTGAGGAAAGGAAAAAATACAATTCATCATTTTATCGGCGAAATTGTCTTTTGTTCTTTCACTTCATCTTTTTTCTCGATTTTCGGTTGTGTATATGAGTTGGAAATGCGTTTCATTTCAGAGATACATTAATGTAGCTCTGGTCATCTACAGAGTGCCACACACCCATCCATCCAGACATAATAAATATGTATGAAGTGATTTTGTTTACAGAATTACAAACAGTATTTTGTTTGACAGTTGTCCGTCCCCGTCTGCCCGTCTAGCAAATACTTTTTAGTTGTGCCGACAAATTGTCGAAGGGTTAATAGGAGGGAGAAGAGACACCTGAAATGGAGAGATAATTAATGCCGAGCAAACGCTTTGGAATAGAGTCGACTCAAGTGGATTTTTCAATTAATCGAATTTGTTTTTTCAATACTTTTTTTTCGAAATTTCTTTAGAGTTCATTGCATCTTGGACATGTGAAGTGATGACAGAGTTAGGTTATGATTGAATACAACAATCACTTTTAATCGAGATCGATAAGTTGCTTAAATACGAGGGCAGTTAAGTATTTCATTTATCAATGTAATCTCCTCAAATTGCAATATGCCATCCGTACTGTGATATCTTTCAATTCCTCCAAAATCACAGTCATACAGTGGTTCCACATCGATTTTTGTGTAGAATTAATTCGTTAATTTTGAAAGGAAAATATATCAAGACGATATTTCACATTCGTATAGCAAGGGTGTTTTCCACATAATCTACAATCTTTTTGGATCGTTAGTGGGTATAGAGACTACTGAATGACCATGTCAAATTTTGAAATGATTCTCATAACTACAATTATTTCCCTATCTTACAAAAACTGTGCTTACACGAGTGTGTACCTTAATTAGTTTAAGACGTTTTTGGGCTAACGTCAATCAGACGTTATATAGGGTAGCTAATAAAGGCTGCTAACAAAAATTAACCCTCTAACCCGCAAGAGTGCCTCAGGGCACTCATTGCAAATCTCGATTTTACTCATTAATTGTTTATTCTTACAAAAACAAACTTATAATGGTACTACGCACAACAGACATAGTAACACTTTTGTAAAGAGTGATTTTTTTGAGGTTAGGATTTTCATGCATTAGTATTTGACAGATCACGTGGGATTTCAGACATGGTGTCAAAGAGAAAGATGCTCAGTATGCTTTGACATTTCATCATGAATAGACTTACTAACGAGCAACGCTTGCAAATCATTGAATTTTATTATCAAAATGCGTGCTCTGTTAAGAAAGTTCAGAAAGAAAGAAATTGTGTTCAGCGACGAAGCTCATTTTTGGCTCAATGGGTACGTAAATAGGCAGAATTGTCGATTTTGGAGTGAATATCAGCCAGAAGCATTGCAAGAGTTACCAATGCATCCAGAAAAAGTCACAGTTTGGTGCGGTTTATGGGCTGGTGGCATCATTGGACCGTACTTCTTCAAAGATGATGCGAATCGTAACGTAACTGTGAATGGCGAGCGCTACCGTGAGATGATATCCAACTTTTTTTTGCCCAAAATGGAAGAACTGAACTTGGTTGACATGTGGTTTCAACAAGATGGCGCTACATGCCACACAGCTCGCGATTCTATGGCCATTTTGAGGGAAAACTTCGGAGAACAATTCATCTCAAGAAATGGACCGGTAAGTTGGCCACCAAGATCATGCGATTTGACGCCTTTAGACTATTTTTTGTGGGGCTACGTCAAGTCTAAAGTCTACAGAAATAAGCCAGCAACTATTCCAGCTTTGGAAGACAACATTTCCGAAGAAATTCGGGCTATTCCGGTCGAAATGCTCGAAAAAGTTGCCCAAAATTGGACTTTCCGAATGGACCACCTAAGACGCAGCCGCGGTCAACATTTAAATGAAATTATCTTCAAAAAGTAAATGTCATGGACCAATCTAACGTTTCAAATAAAGAACCGATGAGATTTTGCAAAAAGAATTTTTTATTTTGAGTGAAATTTTAACATTTTATTTAGATTTTTTTATCGCAGCTTAGTTATCCAGTCTTAAAGAAAAACAGCCCTATTATAGTTGATGACAATGTGCACAAATTATTAATGTTTTCGTTATCGCAGATTGTTATCCCGGCTTATAGTAGAAAAGCAGACCTAGTGTGTCCCAATAATGTCCATGAGAGGGAAAAGTTTCCATTAAATCAGTACAAAGGATCATTAAATAAAGGTCACAGTGATCTTATTTTTTTGCACTAAAAAGTCAAATGCAATATATTTTTTTGTGAATTCCAAATTATAATATATATATTAAACACTTGCTCTTCTTCTTGTTTGAAGATTTTTTCGCATAACATATGTGTAAATTTAATGTTCTGCTAGTATGATGAGTAATGTTCTGCTAGTATGTATAGATCTTTAATTTGTTCACTTGGTACACGATTGAGTTCTTTAAAATTTCAGCACATGTGTGGCAGCACTTCCAAATATCTCAAACTGTAAATATTTTCCATAAATATCTGACTAATTTATAGACTTTCATCCGGCCAATCCCCATATTTCCCCCAAAAAATCAAATAAGTAAACATATTAAAATTTGAATTGTTTAAAATGTGATGTGTACGTGTTTTTAAACAAAATTTTGGGAGGTCTTCATCAGTCGGTGATGTGTGTTTACATTGACGATGATGCATTGCGATGATTATGAAAATATTATTTCTACCTAAAAATTCCAAACTCCAAAACACCGCACCTTCACCTCATTTGGCGTTGGTGAGTGAGTGACCACATCGAGGACGGATTTCTTCTTCAACGGTAGTCAAACAAATGAAACAGTTTTAAAAGGTTCGAATATTCGAAATATTTGAATAAATATTGAACGACCAACGCTCGGACATAAAGACAAAGATGCTACCGTTTCGTTCGGCCAGCTGCTTGAGTCTGGAGAGTATTATTTGGCCACTTAACGAAAGCAACAAACTAAAGTTTAATGACTTCGATACCGGGAAAAAAAACAGAAGCTACTGGCTGAGAGCATTAAGTAATGTTAGGTGTTTGAATTGATGTTGGCTACAAGTACCAAATATTATTCAGACAATAGGTTTAGAGCTTCCTCAATAATGTGACTCACATTATATGTAGATGAGCTATCATATGTGGTTGTCGAACTCAAAATAATGCATATCCTGTTTATTTAATAATTCCATTGTTGGCATATCAAAAGGAAGCCGCTTTAAAGACAAAGAAAACGAATACGCATATTCAGGGCGGGTTCGATTCAATGACTGCTCACCGATAAAAGATCATAATCGTTGAAGAAGATGTAAACATGATTTTTTTAAATATGAATTTGAATACATACTAAAGGTCAACACGCCAGCATTGTCATCGTGATTAGTTCCATCATTTCCATTGTGACAAGCAGACGGCTAGCAGATGCATAATGTCGTCCATCCCCCCAAAAAAATACGACACAGATTGTTCCAAGTGACGCACATACGAATGTACACACAAGTAAGTAGTACTTAATAGTCACTTTAAAAAACACACGCGTACTTTTTAAGGATAATCGTTGGAAAAATCTCCCGTTCCTAACACAATTAGCTTTAGACAAACATCATGGGGTAGGAGGGTGGTATGGAAAGTCTAGTGAACTTCTAATTCTCATTATTTTCAATGAGATATAGGATGAAGATTCGTTAAAGCAATTTGCATCATTAGAATTACCCTAATCATCATAATCGATAAGGACAGTCCGATCCTCTGATCAGCGCCCAGATGAAACGGCTAAAATAGTGTCATGTAATGGAAAACGATTTTTCGAAAATCGTTCATATGAGGGACTAGCAGTACCCACTACTTCGCACGCATTTATTTTATTATCAAAATGCGTGCTCTGTTAAGAAAGTTCATCGCGCGCTTCCATTTTATGGTCAGTTTAATCGACCCACTGAAGCGGCCATTCGGGCTATTGTGACTAAATATCGCACCAAATTTACATTGTTGGACATTAAACCACCAACACGCTTACGTAGAGTGCGAACTGAAGAAAATATCGCAGCTGCATCGGCCAGTGTTAATGATGACCATCAATTATCGATTCGTCGCCGTTCGCAGCAATTGGGCCTCTGTTACTCAAAAACGTGGAAATGCCAAAATTGGACTAAGCGGATGGACCATTTGAGGCGCAGTCAAGGTCAACATTTGCATGAAATAATCTACAAACATTAAATTATATGGACCGTACTATCGATTCAAATAAAGATTTCATCCATTTACCCTAAACTACGTAAAATTAAAGCTGTTATAACTTCTGTACGGATGATCGGAATACTGTGAAATTTTATATTTATTTATATTATAGTGGTTGCGTTCGCATGGATTAGGGACGATATTACCACACCCGTTCTGGTACCTCCCACACAAAGTGACACAAAACTTTGGTTACAATAAAACCGACATAATAGGGCTGTTTTTCTTTAAGCCGAAATTTAATTTTTCGTTCAAAATAAAAATTTTTTACATTGTCGCCAACTACAATATAAATATATGTAGCAAAAGAAATTTTCAAAAAAAATATTTTGTGTCGCCTTTATTGAACTTATAATTATGCAGGCTAAGTGATTAAAAATCAATATTTTAAACATTTTTCCAATTTTGAAAAATATATTAGTGATGTTAATTGTAAATTTTTGAATATATTGAGTTTAAATATTAGAAGTGTTTCATCCTTAGATAAATTCAATCAATTTAAAGAGTTGGTCGCTAGTATACCTAAATTACCTGATGTAATTGCGGTTCAAGAGACGTGGTTTCAGAGGGATATTACTCAAATTTATTCGCTTCCTGGCTTTAATAATATTCACTGTTGTAGGGATGATGGGTATGGTGGTACGTCATTGTATATAAATAAAAATCTACATTATTCTGTTGATGTGTGCAATAGTGAGAATTATGTTGAGCTAATAACTGTTACATTGAAGAATTTTAAAGTTGATTCCAAGCCATTGAAGCTAATTTCTTTGTATCGGTCACAGAAATGTCATGTAGCAGATTTTATAAATAAGTTTGATGATGTTTTGAACGTACATGCGCGTAGTCCGATCATTGTGCTCGGAGATACTAATATTGATGCTGTCCAAAATTCTCATTACACGGAGTTACTCACAATGTTCCAGAATTATGACTGTGACAGTGCTCATAACTTGGTGACAAGACCCAATAGTGGAACGTGTATCGATCATATTTTTAGCAATTTCTCAGAGAGAATTTACGTTGATTCAGTTGAGTGCGATCTCTCTGATCACAATATGCTGTGCTGTAAATTTAGGTGTAGACCGCTTGTTACAGATTCCATAGAGATAACGAGGAAAGTTTGTGACTATAGAAAGGCAAAAGAACTATTACAAAATAGTTTTTCTTTTGATTATACTTTGTTGGATGCTTCAGTTTTAACGTCTACACTGATATCTTCTATGGATTCTGCGATAAGTCGGTCAACATCTATTGAAAGTCATGTGAAAGATTTGCGTTTTGAACTGACACCTTGGGTGAATAAACAAATACAGAATTTGATTGTTTACAAAAATAAATTGTTGAAAAAGAGACGTAAGGCGAGAAATAGGCAACATGTGGAACAAATTTTGTGGCGTATAAGTAAAATAATTAAGGTTGCTACAAGAAAGTGTAGGGAATGTTATTACGTGGAAAATCTTGCTGCTGTGGGAAATGATTCAAAAAAATGTTGGCGGTTTATTAACAATACTCTTGGTAGATCGAAAAGTAATTATACTGATTTGAATGACTCTCAGGGAATGAGGATATCAGATGATTTGATCAAGGCGAATTGTTTTAATAATTATTTTCTTTCTTCTGTCAGAGATCTTAAGCAGCAAATTGAATCATATCCTGGTGACACTTTCAATGAACTACATACTCTTGTTCAAACGAGTCACTGCTTCTCACTTGATAATATTAATATTGAAGATATTATCCAAGTACTATCAAATATTAAGGTGAATAAAAGTCCAGGTTTTGACAATATTTCTGCTAAATTTACAAGGGAATGTGGGGATGTTATTGCACCAATTTTGGTAGATATATTTAACAAGATTATTAATACATCAGCGTTTCCGGATATATTGAAGGTTCACAGAGTAGTTCCAATACCAAAGGGAGTCAATGTAACGTCGTTGGATAAATATCGTCCGATAGCAGTGTTGTCTACCATAGATAAGATTTTTGAAAAGCTGATTTATGATAGATTATTGTTCTATATGGAGGAGAATCGGCTATTGTATGATTATCAATTTGGCTTCAGAAGAGGTTGTGGTACTCAGGACGCTATATTGAATGTTGTGAAGTTTGTTTGTAATGGACTAGATGAGGGTTTTAATGGAGTTTGTGGAATATTTTTTGATTTCACTAAAGCTTTTGATCTGGTTGATCACAAAATATTGCTGCAGAAGTTGAAGTATTACGGTATTCAGGGAAAGGAGTTTTGTTTGTTTGAAAATTATTTTTCTAACAGGAAGCAATATATTCATATTAAAGATTCGAAAAGTTGTATGGGTACAGTGGATTATGGAGTACCACAGGGAAGCGGGTTAGGCCCATTATTGTTTTCGATGTATCTTAATGATCTGAGGAATTTGGAACTAGATGGTCATCTTATTATGTTTGCTGATGATGTTTGCCTATTTTACCCTTATAAATATGATTTGGAACTGAAAACTAGAGTTGAGAGGGATGCAGCTTTGGTATTTGAATATGCACGGTTGAATCGGTTACTGATCAATCCCGGGAAGACAAAACTTATTAGATTCAGACACATTCTGCCAGTCTTAACAATAATTTTAATGTTTATGTTGATGGAAGACTTGTGTATGAGACACATGCTATGCAGTACCTGGGAGTAACATTGCAGAGTAATTTATCTTGGAACATGCATATGGATGATTTAAAGAAGAAAATTGCTCCTGCTGTAGGTATTTTGTATAAGTTGAGGAACAAACTTAGTCTCAATTCCAAGTTGATGATATTTCAAGCTTTAATACAGTCTCATTTATGTTACTTGGCAAGTCCCTATGCTTACAACAAGAACAATACTTCCTTCAGATCCTTGCAATGTATGCAAAACAAGGCCTTGAAAGTTGTATATAATTTGCCAGTAACTTATTCAACAATTTCATTGTATATGGATCAGAGTAAAACTGTACTGCCAATTTATGGACTGCATGAATACCAAGTACTATTATTTGTTTATAAATGTATTCACAACATCGGTCACCATACCATATCATTTATGCAAAACCAGTCGAATTTTGCTACTAGGAATCAGACCAATTTAAGAATTCCTAGATGTAGATTAGAAAAAACAAAGCAGCGAATTGATTATATTGGGGGAAATAAGTACAATGAATTGCCGTTTGAATTAAGAAACATTGCTCGAATATCAAATTTTAAGTCCTCCTGCAAAAAATACTTATAAGTTTGAAACACTTCTACCATAATTTTTATAAATACTTTAATATATTTATTTTGAATTGATATTGAACTAATTTATTTGTATATGTATTATATACTGCCAGCCTGCCTCAATAATGCCTTCATGGCGCTGGGGCCAAATTATATATGAATGTAACAATATTTGTACAAATAAAATTCAAATAAAAAAAAAAAAAAAAGTCAAACATTTTTAACACAAAATTATTTTTTCAAAATTTGTTTTCACACACATTGACATTGCTTTTGGCGACAATTTTTTATCCTACGTAACAGTAAATGCTTTATAGCTCCTTTACCGGTGCCTGCAATCCATTATGACTTCATATTTAATCATGTTTTTACAATTATTAACAAATGTGGAAGCTAGGTCCAATTAACACACACTTCTAGTACCTCCCACAAACATACTCCGGCGCTAAGCTAAATTTAAATCCTTCCATACACATGTTCTCTGAGAGTGAGGGTATATATAAGTCGGGTTAGCAGACTGACGATTTATCACTTGCTTAATAATTAAAAATATATGTTGACATATTTTTTCTTATACAATTGTGTTCTAATAAACTCAGGAAATGAATCAGAAATTTCACAATTTTTTCGAACTTCATGCGCAAAACTGAAAATAAAATCTAAACCAAACTTTATAATGTGTTTGGTACTTATACAAAAGTGTTACTATGTATGTTGTTCGAAGTACCATTATAAGTTTGTTTTTGTAAGAATAAGCAATTATTGAGTAAAATCGAGATTTGAAATGTGTGCCCTGAGGCACTCTTGCGGGTTAGAGGGTTAATTAATTTTTTAATTTTAATTAATTTTAATTTTAATTAATTTATCAGCTACCCTGTATAACGTCTGATTGAAGTAACACATTTGGACCAATCTTGCAATACTTTCATTATTTATTTTATAATACAATAATAATTCGAAAATCGATCTGATATTAACATCACAGTATTAACAAGTACGAAGGCGTTAAGTTCGGCCGGGACGAATCTTATATACCCTCCACCACGGAGTGCATTCCACAGTATTGCCAGCAGATTAAAGGATTTTACATAGAAGAACAGTACCATATAACGAAAATTTTTATATTTTTATGCACATTACTATATTTGATTACTATTTCAAACTATAATGTATACTTATGCGCACTGTTTAAAATCTACTACAATAACACAGTGCAACACGAAAAAAATAACCATATACGGACACCGCTACATGATAAAAGACCAAAAAAAAAAAGACCCGTGTTTTTTTTCCCCAAAGTCATGCACTTTTTTTATGGGCCCCCAGAGATTTGAGGCCTCGGTGTAATTTTTGGAAAAAAGTGATCATATTCTCAGGCTCATATCTTGCAAACCGTTCGGAATTTTGATTTACTCTCTGAGGCAAAGTTCTAGCTCTTGTCATAAAGAACAAAAATTGTGAACATATAAAATCAAAAAAAAAGAAATACTGGAATAAACAATTTTTCAATTTTGCGGCTACCTAAGCGCTACCTAAACGGTGTTAAGAATAATTCCTAGGAAGTTCATATGTTCTAGAAAGTTGTTTATTGAGATCTTAGGTACATTTTTGTAGTTGATTGTTTCCCTGAATTTTCAACGGTTTGCTACCTATGGACCTGAACAGGGGAAAAAATGTTAAAAAAAATCGAATTTGCGATTTTGACCTTGAAGATGAAGTTTTTTTGATTTTATATGTTCACAATTTTTGTTCTTTATGACAAGAGCTAGAACTTTGCCTCAGAGAGTAAATCAAAATTCCGAACGGTTTGCAAGATATGAGCCTGAGAATATGATCACTTTTTTCCAAAAATTACACCGAGGCCTCAAATCTCTGGGGCCCATAAAAAAAAAGTGCATGACTTTGGGGGAAAAAAACACGGGTCTTTTTTTTTGGTCTTTTATCATGTAGCGGTGTCCGTATATGGTTATTTTGAAATGACTTCAAAAATGTTGCACAGTGTAAATAAATACAATGCTGTAATTGTGAAAGTAGACATGACGCTGTCAGAGGAATTTACGCACCAAATTTCACCACTATAACAGCAATATTTTAGTGAGTACTATTTTTTGTCTCGCTGATACCTTATAGGTTTAAATTTCGAAAAAAATCCATTTGGATTTTCGCTTCTACGTTGTCAGAGGAAATGACGCACCAAATTTCACGACTATATCTGCAATACTTAAATTAGTACCACAATTAGTCCTTTTTGTCCCTCGTAACCCCTAGAAGTACAAATTTTGAAAAATCTTTTTTTATTGCGCTTATACATGGTCATAGGAATTTATATACCAAATTTCACGATTCTTGCTATAATAATTTAGTTGGTACTATTTGTATCCCTTTTTGTCCTGCTAACCTCTTATAAGTACAAATTTCGAAAAATTCAATTTTACTGTGCTTCTATATGATCAGAAGAACTTACATATCAAATTTCAAGATTCTAGCTGCAATACTTTTGTTGGTACCATTTTGATCCCTTTTTGTCCCGCGCAACCCTTAAAAGTACAAAATGCATTTATATTCCGTTTCTATGCGGTGAAAGGAATTTACATACCACATTTCACGACTATAGCAGCAATACTTTAGTTGGTACTATTTTTATCCCTTTTTGTCCAATTTTATTGCAAGTCTACTTTGTCAGAGAAATGTAAAAACCGATTTTCACGATTCTAGCTGCAATTCTTAAATTCCTTCTCTTTATCCCTTTTTGTCTCTTTCCTCCCTTAAAAGTGAAAATTTCGAAAAATTCCTGTTTGTTGCTCGTCTGCATGGTCATTGCAAGGAACACACCGAATTTCATGTTTCTAGCTACTGCCGTTTAGTCAGGACGAAGGTTCGATGTTTATCCCTTTTTGGGCCATTTTATCCCCTAAAAGTACGAATTTCGTAAAACCCTTTCTTAGTCGACGTCTACGTCATATTTCAGAACTAATCTGAAAATGTCATGACCCTGGCTTCAGCCGGTTGGTCTGGTAGCTGGTCAATGATAAGTCAGTCAGTCAGTAACGCAACTCTTTTATATATATAGATAGTACACTGGTACACTTATATGAACTAAAAAACTAAGCCCAATGATATTAAACCAGGAATATGCGCACGGAGTGGTGTATAAAATTTCTAACCGAAATTTTATAATATCTGCATTTTTAACTTTAATACAATTTTACAATTTTTTTTATAATTTGTGGCAGTTTGCTGCCCATTCTACCGGCATATTAAAGTGCACCTTTTAACCTTTCTTCTCATATATATATGGTTCAGCAAATATGTCCGGACAAACAAAGTTCTATTCCAAGAAATACAGGAACGACTCGTAAAAAACACGAAAAGACATCATACTTTATCGCAGTGCATTGCTTTTTGCAATGACATTATTATATTTTGTAATTTTTGATTAATTTACATAGTATTTTCTAATTTACAAAGTAGTTCGTAGCTTGTGGCTTTTCGTTTACAACGTTATTACTTTAGGTTGAAATATCAAAAATGAAACGAAATGAAATGAGAAAAAGTAGTAACTTTGGCAGCATGGTTGGAAAAAACGAGTTGCCACCTGGTTCCCAATTTTTTGTTTAGAAGTTTAAAGTGTTGGTAATTACCTGTCATTATTACATCAAAAATTCACTTTTTGCCTCTCAAATTGGTGTTTGGTCCCATCGTGCATTGGGGGAAAATAAAATATCCGCATGCGATTTTGTCCGCTTGTAGTATTTACGCCAAGTTTTAGGTTTCCAGTTCAAAAGGTGACTTGCGAAATTGAAAAATTATGGTGGCTAACCGGTGCAAACAATAGGAAATAATATATATTGATATATATATATAAATACTATGTATTACATTCAAATAAACACATTTGTTATTTTGTCGAAGTAATATAAATATCATATTTATGAAAACTCTGAAACGTTATTAAAATTTACTTATGGATATTTTTTACACATTGAAACAAATTATTAGTTTTGCTCCTATTTTATTCAACACTTAAGTCTGAATGTATAACTCTAACCACTTGTTGATATTTATATTCATACAACCTGTATATATTCATTATGCCACATGTTGATATTTACTTTACTTGTTAAATATTGTAAGCTACTCGATTATCTCTATCTAAATTTGTGTATAAAAGGCAGAGCAGTTGCTCTGGAAAAGCAATTCACATCGAACAATAGAAGCGAGCATTTGTAGTTATAAGCGACGGTGCCTTCTAAACAAAGAGTGAAAAGTATTTTATAAAACCTTCGAGCTGTTTCTTTCATGAAACCTTACAATCTTAGGAACAAGATTGTTTCAATATCAATAATCCAATTTTCTTCGAAGCTACCTTTAACACATGTACTATAATTTGTTTGGCTACACTGAAAGAATTTTCCTTCATAATATTTATGAAGCGATTTCATTAAAGGTTTTTCATAAATTTAGTGAATTTTGTCTTAATATGTTAACATTTCATAAAATTAATGAAGTTTCTTCATAAAATTTATGAAAATTTTCATAAATCATATTATGAAAATAATGAAGAAATGTTTCATAAATTCTATGAAACTTTTCATTGATTTGTGCTTTATGAAACATGTTTCGTACATTTTATGAAATGTTTCTTTGGCGACATTTTAATGAAAATTTTCACTGAGGTTAAGACAAAATCATAAATATTATGAAGATAATTCTTTCAGTGTACAAATGAAGCATATTCCCTAATTTCAATTGTAAGAAATACCAAGCACAATATTCAAATGCTCATTAAGATCAACTAGACTTGGCATACCACCCCTCCATAGCATATTGATTTTTTCAAAAAGGGACATCGCTCCGAATGGAATATCCTTAACATACTTAGCAACAGATAAAAACGAACATTTAAAATAAAAAAATAAACCGAAACGAAGCGCACGCTCACAAATTGATCTGTTAATTGTCATATCGTTTAAATCTCGTTACGGAAAATCTCACAACCATTTTCACTTCATTAAGGGATGATTTGTCACCACAGACCACAGCGAGGACCGAGCGAGCGAGCGACCGAACGACCAACTTGATTGGCATTTGCATATGAATTTATGAGGCCAAACATTTGGTGGCAGGGCAACGAGGCGTAGTTGAACCAAAACATTTGTAAACACACAACGATGATGCCGATGAAAGTGGGAAAAAGTTCCCAGGATTGTTATTCTTGGAAATCTGGGGATTGGATTTAAACTGCGACTGGTTGGTTGTTGGTTGGATTGTAGCAACAACAAAGAGACGTGTCACGTGAGTCCTCTGTGGTTGACAACAACACACAACACGAGACAAATGCGACCAACACCACCAACACCATGACATCCTTGCCGTTCTCCGTTCGCATCCATCCATCCACCCACCGTTGGTTGGGCTGTGCTGGGCTGCATAGCCTACAAAGGAAGAAGAAACAAAGAGATGTTTTGTGTTGAAATGCATTTTAAACTTTCTGTTCTGTTCTGCTCTGTTGTGGGTTTTATTTAAAACAACAATTGAATTGTAAGTTTTGTCCTCATCTGCGTGCGTCCCGTCCTGTTCTTCCTGAGAAAGGACATTTTAATCGCTGCCCTCAACAAAGGGGTTGTGCTGACATCTGATTTAAAAGGGATTTATCAGCTACGACAGCATTTCGTTAATTGTAAATCGCCACACACACACACACTCATTGCACAGCCAACAAATAAATTTTAATCGCATTCACATGAATTCACGAGGACTTGTGGCCTGGCCTGGTCTGGTCTAAGTGCGTTTTCTCATCAAGATCATAATCAGCTCGTGTTTAGGGGCTTTTCTTGCTTGGAACAAGAACAACAACAACAACAAAAGTCGAACGTGTTGTAAAAACACAACTCTTGTAATCCTTTCTTTTTCATTTTTAGCGGAGTCATTATTCCGCCAAGCCCATCGTCGGCCATTGTGTTTCGGTTTTCAATATAATTTTATTAATTATTCTCATCGCAAAAGTATTCTCATTCGCATTCGAGAGTGAGCATTGAATTTGTTGCATTCATGTTGAGTTATTGTAATGTTTGTTTTCATTCCGCATGTCATATTTGAATAATGCTGCCAAAATGAAGTCCTGTCAAGTTTGAATGATTCACCACCAACTTTGGCAGAGGAAGTCTCCTAGTGAGTGTCTTTCGGGGCTTTATTTAAAGCAAATTTAATTTATGTAAACAAATAAACAATAAGCAAACGAGTATGTGAAGGTTTTAAATAAATAGTCCACAGTATGTCATATACGAAAATTTCAATAACTATCTAAACAGTATGTTCCTTCCATGTGGTTTATTAAACCTAATATTGAGATTGCTTCCACCTTTTGTGTGTGAAATAAATTTATTTTCATCGTAGAACTGAATATTTATTCAGCTAACCAGTGATTTTACGGCTGAAGGGCAGAGCAATCAGACTTCTGATAATAAAACAACGATTCCCAAAAAGAAAAGAAAACTCCCCATAAATGGGATTTGGCAACCCACAATGATTCAGAATCAAAATCCATTGGTCAAAATATAATAAATGTTGTTCTACTAAAAATTTTTGAGCTGCGTAAATAATTGAAATTAGCCAAGGACCCGAGGATTATTTTGAGATATTAATATTGGGCAATCGGTAATAAAGAGTGATTTTTTTGAGGTTAGGATTTTCATGCATTAGTATTTGACAGATCACGTGGGATTTCAGACATGGTGTCAAAGAGAAAGATGCTCAGTATGCTTTGACATTTCATCATGAATAGACTTACTAACGAGCAACGCTTGCAAATCATTGAATTTTATTATCAAAATGCGTGCTCTGTTAAGAAAGTTCAGAAAGAAAGAAATTGTGTTCAGCGACGAAGCTCATTTTTGGCTCAATGGGTACGTAAATAGGCAGAATTGTCGATTTTGGAGTGAATATCAGCCAGAAGCATTGCAAGAGCTACCAATGCATCCAGAAAAGTCACAGTTTGGTGCGGTTTATGGGCTGGTGGCATCATTGGACCGTACTTCTTCAAAGATGATGCGAATCGTAACGTAACTGTGAATGGTGAGCGCTACCGTGAGATGATATCCAACTTTTTTTTTGCCCAAAATGGAAGAACTGAACTTGGTTGACATGTGGTTTCAACAAGATGGCGCTACATGTCACACAGCTCGCGATTCTATGGCCATTTTGAGGGAAAACTTCGGAGAACAATTCATCTCAAGAAATGGACCGGTAAGTTGGCCACCAAGATCATGCGATTTGACGCCTTTAGACTATTTTTTGTGGGGCTACGTCAAGTCTAAAGTCTACAGAAATAAGCCAGCAACTATTCCAGCTTTGGAAGACAACATTTCCGAAGAAATTCGGGCTATTCCGGCCGAAATGCTCGAAAAAGTTGCCCAAAATTGGACTTTCCGAATGGACCACCTAAGACGCAGCCGCGGTCAACATTTAAATGAAATTATCTTCAAAAAGTAAATGTCATGGACCAATCTAACGTTTCAAATAAAGAACCGATGAGATTTTGCAAATTTTATGCGTTTTTTTTTAAAAAAAGTTATCAAGCTCTTAAAAATAAATAACATAAAAACCAAATAAGAAATGTTCCTTTTTTAAATCGAAAAACACGAAAAGTACACAAATTTGGGTAGCTTATAAAATATATATATATATAAATAAAATATATATATATAATAAATAAATATATATATATATAAAATATATTGCTAATATCTCAAAATAAGTCTAATTTAAATTTTTTACAGAACTCAAAACTAGAACAAAAGTTATTGAATTTGGAATCTGAACTAGAGATGGGCGCGACTCACGTGAATTGAGTGAATCACGCGTGATTGTGAGCAAAATTTATTTTACTCACGTGAGTCTAATTTCAGCATGAGTCACGTGATTTTTTCGTGAGTAGCACACATTTATTAATTCCTTTATTTTCATTTTATTCTGTTTAAAAATGTGAAATTTTCCATTCAAAATAAAAGTCATATATATATGTATATATATATCCCTATATTTATATTTAAAACAATGTGCTTCAATGAACGTAAAATTTCTATTTCCTCTATTATTAAACAAGTAAGGAAAGACTAAAGTTGGGCGGGGCCGACTATATGATACACTCCACTTTCTATCCGAATGCAATTCAATTCGGCAATAAAGTAATAAATAACGGGAAAGATTTTTGTATCCTGTAAATATATGTGTTTGTCAAGAAATGTTAAATCGGAAAGGACATTTGTATGGGGGTATATAGAAACCTGGAACGAAATAGGTGAACTATAATATGTATAGTTTGGCCAAAATCGGTTAAACATTTGGGCGCAACATTTGTATTGGGACTATACAATCTAAATCTGAACCGATCTTACCCACTTTCACCACAGGTGTTTTTAGTTGGATTATAAGATGTTGAGCCAAATTTAAAGAAAATCGGGTACAATATGTGGTTTCTAAAGCAGAAAAAAGTCAAGCAGGGAGCGACATTTGTATGGGGGCTATATCTAAATCTGAACCGATCTTACCCACGTTCTGCATAAGTGTTTCTAGTTAGATTATAAGATGTTGTGTCAAATTTTAAGAAGATCGGGTACAATATGTGTTTTGTAGAGCGGCAAAAGGCAAATCGGGAGCAATATTTGTATGTGGGCTATATCTAAATATGTATAGCTGTTTCTAGTTAGATTATGAGGTGTTAAGCCAAATTTGAAGAGCGGCAAATTTCTAGAACGGCAAAAGTCAAATCGGGAATGACTTTTGTATGGGGGGTATATCTAAACCTGAAACGATATAACTCAAATTAAATAGCGTTCGTCCTTGATCCACAAAACATGCCAATTTTTGTTAAGATCGGACTATAATTGCGACCTGTAATTTGATTACAGCAATAGACGGACAGACAGACGGACATTGCCAAATCGATTAAAAAAGTGATTCTAAGACGATCGGTATAATCAACAATTAGTCTATCTCGTTTCCTTTTGAGTGTTACAAACAAATGCACAAAGACATAATACTCTCGTGGGCCAACACTATGCACTGCATTTATATGGGACATTCCCTTAGTGTTAGTTCAATTATTTTTAAACTTATTTTGCGGTTGACTATGCGATAATCACTCTGTAATTTTGTATACTGCTTTAAAAATATGAATTTATGACAAACATCGCAAACGTAGAGCGATTTAAATAATATAATTTTCGAATAGGTAATGGGGATTATGATTATATTAGGGCTGTTTTTCTTTAAGCCGGGATAACAAGCTGCGATAACGAAAACGTTAATAAATATTTAATTTTTTGCTCAAAATAAAAAATTCTTTTTTAAAATTGTCGCCAAAATCAATATCAATGTGTGTGTGAAAACAAATTTTCCAAAAAATATTTTGTGTTGACTTTATTGGACTTAGCCTCGATAACCGTCATTTTGACTTACACTTGATAATTATCCAGGCTAAGTCAAACATTTTTAACACCAAATTATTTTTTCAAAATTTGTTTTCACACACACATATTGCCTTTTGTGACAATTTTAAAAAATAATTTTTTATTTTCAGTGAAAATTTAACATTTTATTTAGATTTTTGTTATCGCAACTTAGCTATCCAGTCTTAAAGAAAAACAGCCTTATTATTTTCTTTGTGGAAATTGTTTGCGTGATTTACATGAATCACGTGATTCACGCGTGATCGTGAGTACAATTAATTTTAATCAGGTGAGCTTGCGTGAACGCGAGGAACGAAAAAATCTTCGCGCGTGATTCAATTTTTTTCCTTCGTGAGCGTGCGTGAACGTGAGTCAATAATCACTCACGCGCCCATCTCTAATCTGAACCACTCTGCA
Source organism: Polietes domitor (assembly GCA_947397865.1). NCBI lineage: Eukaryota > Metazoa > Arthropoda > Insecta > Diptera > Muscidae > Polietes > Polietes domitor. The sequence continues at coordinate 264,184,755 of OX377618.1, forward strand.
ACGGTCAAACTCGCCAAGTATATTTAAATCACGTTTCTTCTTTCAATAATGTCAAAGGTTAATACCTGCCGTGATCAGCTTTCATCAAACCAATTATTTTTTACTGAAACTGATACAAGGAAAAAAGTGAACTTAAAATAATTTAAATAAAACTAAAACTGAGGGAAATTTCCCCCAAAGCTTGAAATAACTCATCAAAAAAGAGCACGTGAAGTGAAAAAAGTTCCACTTGTGATTCGGAAATAGTGAAAATTGGGATCTTCACCAATGAATTTAACATGGGGTAACATGTAATAGGAGGGATGTCCTTTATTTTGAGAGACTTAAAATTTATTTTAAAGTGTTGCAAAGGAACCACCATTTCTGTTTTACAAAATTCGACGCTACTGGGGCTCTCTAACTATCTCAGCTATCCTCTGTTGTGAATGCTGAATAACAAAAGCAAACCTTTGTTTTCGTTAGAACCGACAATAGAAAACTAAACAAAATATATATTTAATATGAATTAATATATATAATATATAACGCAATAAATTTGTATTTTTTAAGCAAACATTTTTATATTGTTAAAATTATAAAAAAAAAACATTGTTTATTTATAAAAGTAAGATAAGATAAAAATGTTGGGTTCTGCTGAAGACTTCAGCACAACCTTTGGTCTTAAACCAAAATAAATGACAACATAACAGACCAACAGTTTCTATTTTTATCCCTCTGTTCCCATTGTATCCCTTGAACACCGAATTTCATTATTCTAGGTGCAGCCGTTTGGTTGGTACCATTTTTATCCCTCTATTCCCATTTTACCCCTTAAAAGTACGAATTTGGAAAAAATACTTTTATAAAGGGTGATTTTTTAGCTATTATCTTTTTGGCAACACTGGTTTAAACAACTGACGCACGTTTCGTGTTTTGTTTCACAAACATTATCAGTTTGGTCTATAATTTAACCATGAAACGAACAACGCTTGCAAATTAATTGATTATTGAATTGTATTATCAAAATGCGTGCTCTGTTAAGAAAGTTCATTGAGCGCTTCCATTTTATGGTCAGCTTAATCGACCCACTGAAGCGGCTATTCGGGCTATTGTGACTAAATTTCGCACCAAATTTACATTGTTGGACATTAAACCACCAACACGCTTACGTAGAGTGCGAACTGACGAAAATATCGCAGCTGAATCGGCCAGTGTTGATGATGACCATCAATTATCGATTCGTCGCCGTTCGCAGCAATTGGGCCTCTGTTACTCAAAAACGTGTAAATACCAAAATTGGACTAAGCGGATGGAACATTTGAGGCGCAGTCAAGGTCAACATTTGCATGAAATAATCTTCAAATGGACCATTATATGGACCGTACTATCGATTCAAATAAAGATTTCATGAATTTTTCAGAATTTTATGTGTTTTTTTTTTGAAAAACTTTCCTATTGCTTTTAAAAATCAATTAGAGGAATGTACAAACCGAATTTCTCGTTTCTAACTGTTATCGTTTCGTATGTAAAATTTCATCCCTTTTTGCCCCATTTCACTCCCTACTAATAAATATTAATTTATGGTGCACGTTCTTGATATTGGTGGAATGCGAATATCCAATATCAAGTAAGTACAAGCAGACATATTGAACAAAATATTCTAAAATATTATTAATATTAGTTATTATGGGTATTTTTAGTTCTTATGAGGGGAAAATTTTCCCTTTGGGCCGATTTCGCCCAGTTTCAATTCCAACCGATGTACGTCTATAAGAAGCATTTGCTAGATCGTCTTAGAGTTTTATGACAATAAAGAATATATATACTTTATACGGCCTCAGGTCGATATTTCAACGTTGGTGGTAAAGATATGGACAATAACTTGAAAATTTATCGGTTTTTTCGTTTTTATAACATCGTTAATTCAGAGATACGGAAGTATCTCCTCTTGCTACCCCAAAAGTTTCGGTTACCATACAAAGATTCAGACAAGCAAGCCACTACACACTGGCCACAAATCCATTTTTTGCCAGAAATTGTAAATTGTAAAAAAAGTAAATTAGAAATTGTTAAATGTGCATATATTTCCTTTATGGCAACAATCCAAGCAATCAAGAAAATTTACTGGAGAAAATTAGGTGGCAACATCACAAGCCTGAACTGTGAAAAATGTGAAAGTGTTTGTCTGAGGTTGTAGTTTATGGTGGAATTAATATCTAGTCGGAATTTTTCGACAAACTTCAATTAAAATTTTCTAGGTGTAGGTAGTGCAAGAAGATAACACTTTTATAAGCTCTATCGGTGTTGCCATTAACTCCGTAGAATGGGTACTTATATAGGGTCCGCCAAATAACTTTTTTTGCTATAAAAAAACTACTGAATATTTTCTCAAATTTCTTTTTTTATTTGAAAGTACAATACTTCCGGTTAATAATGGAAAATAATTTCATTCAAATGGCTGCTGAGGGCACCCCACAAATAATAGTCCAACGGTTAATAGTTGAAAAAAAAACGTTAGATGGCGGACCCTATAGTAGATCCTGTCCTCGTCAACTCGCCCCCGTTACCATAAAAGCCCTTATGTGCAGGGATCCACATAAGATAGACTTCGGACAAATATTTATTTTTTTGGAATGTTTTGTATAGTAAGCGTTCGTTCTCGATAGCCTCGGTACATGATATAGACTTTTTAGCGACATTCCGATGCTTGGTTGGCAAGCTTAACTTTAATATAGTTAAAAATCGATCGGATCGGCGCATCGATCAACTTCTATATTTGCCAACTCCACTGAACTCTTCAACGCAGCCATTATGTTCGTTTTTCTTCCTTTCTCAGCGAAATTCAATATTTTCTTGGCTGTTCTTTGCTGCAGGAATAAATCTTCGGAGCACTTGAGCGCAACAAACAAGTTTTTTTCTTCTTCTTTTTATTTGAAAGCAGGAAAAAAGTGATTTCAAACGAATCGAAATGGCGCGTACCTTTTAGCAGTTTCTTAATAAAGTTTAAGTATTTCATTTTTTCTGTGATGCCGGTGTTCTTGTTCTTTCTCCTGCTTCGGCTGCTGTTGTTGTATTTAAGTATGTTTCTTATGCGGCGTTGTTTTTGTTTGAAAAGAACACAAAAAGGAATCTTATGATTTCGTTTGTTGTTCTTTTGTTCGCCTAAAAGAAATTCTTTGAAAAACTTGAAACTGCTACCCTCCAGCCAACGCCGCCGCCGTCGCTTTCTTCTTCTGCTCCAGCTCCAGCTTCTGCTCCTGGTGCTGATTCTCGCTCATTCGTTTGTTCAGCCAAATGAAATTCACATTTCATAATTATAACAACAACAACAACTGTACATAAACAAAGACCATAAAACACTTATAATTTTTCAAAGCTTTATTATTATTATTTTTTAATACATAAGTACGAGTGCTGTAGTGTAGTGTAAGTATATATATTTTGGCTTTTGTTATTTCTCTTCTTTCGTTGCCGATTGCTTTGTGTGTTTTTTGGGGGAAAGGGTTTTTGTTATTAACAAAAGCAACATAAAAAGGAATTAAATTTCAATTGTTCTTACTGTTGCCACAATGGATGATTGGTGTAAATTTGTGGGATTTCCTTAACGATTCACAATCATTCAAATTCCACTTCGACGTCTTTTGTTATTTTGTTAATATCTGTGAGAAAGCATTTGAAGCGAGTGCAATCACATCTCAATATCATTTGGTCCTGGGAAAAGTTCAGGCCAAGTTAAATGTTTGCACATAATTGCAGAAACCTTTTTCGGGTCGATCATGCACTTTTGCATCGCAGCACATTCGGTTAAGTAATAAGAAAAAAAGTTTTTTGGTTCACCTTTTCAATGAAAACCAGGTAGAAAACACATAAACTTAGGTGTGAGTTCCAAACTAACTACTTCGCTACAGTTATGATCCGACACGTGAACAAAATGCGTTCAACTGTTGCACATATTTCTACAAACTTAGTCTAAGTTCGACGATGTGGAAATTTACCTCTTCCCAACAAATATTTGGAAAATGTGGCTCAAAACCAAGAGAATATCCCAGTTCAAATCAAATATTGGTTACACATCAAAATAAGACAAATGAGCATTGGCACGGCAAAAGTATTGCTGGGTAACTAAACCTGCATATACATACACGTACTTACATATGCAACTCAATGAGATGTTTGTAAGGTGGGTGACCTCTGTGCCTTATTTTTTATACCCTCACTCTACAGGGTAGGAGGGTATATATCATTTGGCACAGAAAAAAAGTTTAACGCATTGAAGGAGTGACTTAAGACCGCAAGTATGTTTGGACCAAATCCGTTTCACGACTTTTAAAGGTGTTTGACCCATGTCCGTCCGTCTGTCCGCCTGGCTGGCTGGTGTACACGAAATGAGTTAAGGAATCAATTCAAACTTTGCACATGGTAGCATTTTTCCCAAACTTAGTTTAAGTTCGAAGATGGGTGAAATTGCCACGCCCCTTCTGGTAACTCCCACACAAATGACTCATATTCCTATGTTAGATTAAAACCAATGTAACTTGCACACGGATATTCGGAATCGGCTATAATTTAGTATTTGATAAAGTTTTTATAATCACCTAAAGCGTACAAAATATGTTGAGTATTACAACGCCCCCTCTTGCCCCTCCCACACAAATCACCATAACATACACACAGAGAATGAGATTGTTAGAAATCCATCAGAACCAATAAATAATGATATAACCAAAACTATTTTTATTGATAACACCATATTTCCATATTCTTCATAGATATCTAGTTTAATGTACTACAATAACATGGTAATAACCAAAAGAAAGTAAAGACGGCAAAAACATTGGATATATCTATCGAAGACAATACAAATAGTTTGTGTTTAGCTCTTACAATTGTGACAACTACTTTTTATACAGAAAATAATACTTTAGTATCAATAATTAGTGATGACAACAAATAATTTATTTCTAACAATGAAATTTGCACCAAAAAAGCTTAATATTTTTGTCATCACTTATCGATCATAATCCCAACATCGGAAGGAATTGAACTGTAATAATATTGTTGGTTGTAGTAATCATTTTCATAAATATACAAAATATTAAATGAATGTGGATAACCCTACCAAAAATTTGAATTCACAAACAATAATTGGTTGTTACAATAAACGAATACAAAAACTTCATTCGGCTGTCAAACACAAGCCCAAAAAGAAAACAGTCGTAATGAAAAACAAAACGCCATAAATGATTAACAGAATAAGTGTGGATAAATAAAAGAAGTAAGTTGGAAATGCATATATGAAATTGTTGTCTCCATTAATGTACACGCTATATAAAGAGTGATTTTTTTGAGGTTAGGATTTTCATGCATTAGTATTTGACAGATCACGTGGGATTTCAGACATGGTGTCAAAGAGAAAGATGCTCAGTATGCTTTGACATTTCATCATGAATAGACTTACTAACGAGCAACGCTTGCAAATCATTGAATTTTATTATCAAAATGCGTGCTCTGTTAAGAAAGTTCAGAAAGAATGAAATTGTGTTCAGCGACGAAGCTCATTTTTGGCTCAATGGGTACGTAAATAGGCAGAATTGTCGATTTTGGAGTGAATATCAGCCAGAAGCATTGCAAGAGCTACCAATGCATCCAGAAAAAGTCACAGTTTGGTGCGGTTTATGGGCTGGTGGCATCATTGGACCGTACTTCTTCAAAGATGATGCGAATCGTAACGTAACTGTGAATGGTGAGCGCTACCGTGAGATGATATCCAACTTTTTTTTTGCCCAAAATGGAAGAACTGAACTTGGTTGACATGTGGTTTCAACAAGATGGCGCTACATGCCACACAGCTCGCGATTCTATGGCCATTTTGAGGGAAAACTTCGGAGAACAATTCATCTCAAGAAATGGACCGGTAAGTTGGCCACCAAGATCATGCGATTTGACGCCTTTAGACTATTTTTTGTGGGGCTACGTCAAGTCTAAAGTCTATATAAATTCTATGGAATCCACTATGACTTGATATTACAAGACATCATGTTTTATAAATGTGTAAGCTGGGACCATAGGCCACAAACCTTCTAGTACCTTCCACACAAATCATCCGGTCTTAAGTAAAATTTAAGTCCTTATAATTTCCATAGATATGTTCTCTGAGAGTGAGGGTATATATAAGTCGGTTTAGCCGACTGACGTTTTCTTACTTGTTTAATAATATTTTATTTTATTTTTTTAATAATATATCAACCCATCATTATTGCTATTATTCCTGAAATATCAGTTTCGAACAGGTGAGAACAGCGTAAAAACTACAAATTTAGTCTTGCTGAAATAGGAAATCGTTTTGAAAAACAGTTATTATTTCTGGACCAATTAGCCCATTCTGCTATTCTTATATCTTGTGGAGAAACTAAGCTAAAATACATAAAAATAAGTAAATACATTTTCTCTTATATTCGCAAAGTTAAACAATCTCATATCCTCGAAGGTAATCGAGTATAATATGCGGTCTCCCCAGAAATAAATACTCGTTCATTTAATGATGATCTGCATAATATTTCGTCCTTGGATAATACCGTCTGTGAGCTAAACGCTCCTGACAACATCTCTAAAAATAATCACATGTATTCTTATATGTATGGCTGGTAGACATCCGCAGCGGCAAATGGTCAATGGCGTCGATTTTTCTTCTACCCATAATAAATGCATGTGAAATCTAGGTCGAACATCGCCATTTTAGACTCACAGTATTGCTGTGTTCGTATTATTTAGTTAATTTGCGGTCCCTAATAAAACACGTTATATGATGCTTGTGATAATATAAATAAATATATTATTTATATATATTATGGTCTCTGTTTGGATCACTCTATATTTGTATTAATTTCCTCTGATGTCCATCTATTTACTGCTTTATTATTTATGTATTCTATTCCAATTAATTTTATTATTAATTTTGATTGAATTAATATATGAAAAATATTTAAAATGACATTTTTGCTTTCTAACTGGTGATATTTCATTTTTATCTTCCAGGGGATATATAGGCGATGTCATCTTCATTTCTTCTGGATGATTATCTGGCAGTATCTTTGATTTATGATCCAGAAGTATTGTTTTTGTGTTGTCTTGGTCACCCAAAATTGTCCAATTGAGGTAATTGTTGCTACAATATTATTATACCCTCCAACTCCAGGATGGGGGTATACTAACTTTGTCATTCCGTTTGTAACACATTGAAATATCGACCTGAGACCCTATAAAATATATACATTCTTGGTCGTCACTTCTAAGACGATCTAGCCATGTCCATCCGTCTGTTGAAAGTACGCTAGCATCTAGCATCGAAACGAGCTAGAACGTTCAAATTTTCCATAAATGTGTCTCATAGTCGTAGATCGGTTGGGATTGATATGGGCGAAATCGCCCCAAAGGGAAAAACATTTCCCTCACAAGGACTAAAAATACCCATATTAACCTCTAATATTTTAGAGTATTTAAGCATATTTGTTCAATATGTCTGCTTGTACTTACTTGATATTAGGTATGCGTATTCCCTCTATAACAAAAACGAGCACCGTAAAGTGATTCTATTTCTATCAAACGACAACAGCTAGAACCACGAAATTCTGTGTGTACATTCCTATAATTGAGGAGATACATAATAAAAAAGTATGTTTGCCAAATTCGTACTATTAAGGGGCAAAATGGGAATAGAAGGATAAAAATTGTACCAACCAAAAGGCTGTACCTAGAATAATGAAATTCGGTGTATACATTCCTCTGATTGAGTAGACAAGTAAAATAAACGGATTTTTTTCGAAATTCGTACTTTTTGGGGTTAAAATGGCAAAAGGGGATAGAAATAGTACCAACCAAAAGGCGAAAGCTAGAGTCATGAAATTCGGAGTATACATTCCTCTGATTTCATAGACACGAAAAATTCGTACTATCAATGGATACAATACAAACAGAGAAAATAGTACCAAGTAAACGACTACAGCTAGAATGATGAAATTCGGGATGTACATTAGGGCGTACCTCAAAAAAAAAGTTCGCCGTACACCTTCGAATATGAAGTATTATTGAAAGGTAGTTTCAAAAAAAAATTTTTTATTTTTTTATGCCGAACGTAGGGGTCGCGCTTTTACATTTTTCTATATAACTTGTATTTATAAACGGATTTTAAAGTGTGATACATCGATGTTTTTGTCTCGACGAGGCCGATTTTTTTGTCTTTGAAGTCATTGAGCTCAAGCACCCCCTTCTGGTACTTACCCATCATTTCTCAGTTGCTACTACCCTAATGTACCACTCTAATAATCGAAAATTAAAGCTCGCATAAAATCATGAATCATGTTTGAGCTCAATGACTTCAAAGACAAAAAAATCGGACAAAAACATCGATGTATCACACTTTAAAATCCGTTTATAAATGCAGAAGTTATATAGAAAAATGTAAAAGCGCGACCCCTACGTTCGGCATAAAAAAATAAAAAAAATTTTTTTGAAACTACCTTTCAATAATACTTCATATTCGAAGGTGTACGGCGAACTTTTTTTTTTTACTTGTAACCTGGTACGCTCTAATGTACATCCCTCTAATTGCGTAGACACGTAAAACAAATAGATTTAAGAAAGTCGTACTCTTGAGGGGTAAAATAGGAAAAATATGGGATAAAAATTGTACCAACCAAGTGGCCGCAGCTGCATACACACACAAAATAAAAAGATTTTTCTCTTTCAAATTTGAACTTTTTCTTTTACTGCAAACATTGTTTGAATCATGAAGTTAGGTTATTTTGCACTATGTACGTGAGTTTAATTGGTTTGGCTTGGTTTAAACAAATTTATATTTTCTTGTAATATTACTGCACTTCTACGAAAATCAACAGCCTCTGTGAAATGCAATCCATGGTGGAGGGTATAGAAAGATCGGCCGTTAACGCCGTTTTTACTTATTTTTCTACTAAAGCAGACATTACATTATAAAGGGTGATTTTTAAAAACCTATAGGAAAGCTTTAAAAAAAACACATAAAATTCAGAAAAATGCATGAAATCTTTATTTGAATCGATAGTACGGTCCATATAATTTAATGTTTGAAGATTATTTCATGCAAATGTTGACCTTGACTGCGCCTCAAATGGTTCATCCGCTTAGTCCAATTTTGGCATTTCCACGTTTTTGAGTAACAGAGGCCCAATTGCTGCGAACGGCGACGAATCGATAATTGATGGTAATCATTAACACTGGCCGATGCAGCTGCGATATTTTCTTCAGTTCGCACTCTACGTAAGCGTGTTGGTGGTTTAATGTCCAACAATGTAAATTTGGTGCGAAATTTAGTCACAATAGCCCGAATAGCCGCTTCAGTGGGTCGATTAAACTGACATAAAATGGAAGCGCGCGATGAACTTTCTTAACAGAGCACGCATTTTGATAATAAAATTCAATAATTGGCAAGCGTTGTTCGTGAAACAAAACACGAAACGTGCGTCACCTGTTTAAACCAGTCTTGCCAAAAAGATAATAGCTAACAAATCACCCTTTATTATAGCCAGATTTGGAATCATTTTCGTATTACTTTGCTTGTTGGGAAGTTGAAACTAATTCGAACCATGTTTCATTAAACTCTGTCCCCTTATTCAATACTTTGGGATATTTTAGGGTCCATTTTTATAATGAAAATTTAACCCAAATTTTGTAAATATTTTAAGAGATGACATCACAGAGATGAAGCTATAAGAGAAAAATGGAACGACGAACAGCGAAAAGGAATGCCAACGGGATCACCAGCTTCACCGATTATTGTAGATATTATAATGGAATGGATATTATAATGTGAAGAAAACAGAAGTACAAAACACATTAAATGTATTGAATTCTTGCAATAATCAATTACAATTCACCATGGAATGTGAACAGGACAATAAACTACCATTTCTTGACGCGATAGTGTATAGACGAGACAACGTTATAAAAACGGATTGGTACCAAAAAGAGACAGCATCTGGAAGATTAATACATTTTTACTCCAAACATCTTCGACGTATATATAACTTCATCAACAGAGTTTTCAACATTAGTGACGCAGAATTAGAATAATTTAAAATTAAATGACTTTCCTAATAAAACTATTACGGAATTAATAAGACATGTGAAGAAGAAACATCCTGGAGATTCGAATGAACCAATTTCAAAAATATACAAACCGATGACTCCAACTCCAGCATTTATAATAAGGACAACATACAATTAGCATTAAAGAGCAACAACACAATTAATGTCTTTTTTAGCAGGACAAAATCAAAAATAAACAAAGAAGAAAAATCAATCGTAGTCTATAAGATAAAATGTAATGGTGACAAGTCTAACGTATACCAGAAGGTTTACGTTGGTACTAAAGGGTGTCCCAAGAAGAACGCAATTTTTAAATCTGGCAACATTCGAAGTGTCATTGTTTGACATTTGAACAATTGTTATTGTTTGTTAGTAGAAGGTAAGAGGTTAGTAAAAATGGAGCGCTACACGAATGAACAACGCATTCTCATTGTGAAATTGTTTTACCAAAATGGTGAAAGTTTTGCGGCTACAGTTCGCAAATTGCGATCAATTTGGGGTCACAATAATGCTCCAAAAGAGTCAACTGTAAAGAGATTAATGGATAAATTTGCCGAAACTGGGTCTGTTAGTGATGTAAAGACAACAACGCGCCATCGACCAGGTCGATCGACCGAAAATGTCGCAGCTGTACGTGATGATGTCACTCAAACTCCATCCACCTCAATTCGACACCGAGCTCAGCAAATTGGTGTCTCCAAATCCACTTTGCAGCGAATTTTGACGAAAGATTTGCATCTTCATGCATACAAAGTTCAATTGACTCAGGAACTGAAGCCAACTGACCATGGACAGCGAAGGGAGTTCGTTAATTGGGTATTGGAGAGACAACATGAAAATGCTGATTTTGCCGATAAAATCATCTTCAGTGACGATGCCCATTTTCATCTTTATGGCTTCGTCAATAGGCAGAATTGTCGCATTTGGGGTGCGGAAAATCCTCGAGTGATTCACGAGAAGCAAATGCATCCTCAACGTGTCACTGTGTGGTGTGGTTTTTGGGCTGGAGGAATCATTGGACCTTTTTTTTATGAAAATGAGGCAGGTCAAGTGCAAACAGTGAAATGGTAACCAGTTTTTTCTTGCCTAGAATTGAAGAAATGAATGTGGAGGGCATGTGGTTCCAACAAGACGGCGCCACATGTCATACAGCCAGAGAAACAATTCAATTGCTGCATCAGTCATTTCCCGGTCGTGTTATTTCGCGTTTTGGAGATCAGAATTGGCCGCCTACATCGTGCGATTTAACATCATTAGATTTTTTTCTTTGGAGTTTTTTGAAGTCGATGGCTTACGCGAATAAGCCGACGACGACTCAAGCCTTAAAAGACGAAATTGGACGCTGCATTAATGAAATACCGCAGCATTCATGCAAAACGGTCATTGAAAATTTCATTAAAAGATCGCGTGCATGCCAGCAAAGCCGCGGCGGCCATCTGCACGATATATTGTTCCATACATAACCTCATTCTGTCTACTTTACGATATAATAAAGTTTCACGATTTTTTCTTAAATATCTGTGTTTTATTTAAAATTAAAAATTGCGCTCTTCTTGGGACACCCTTTACAAAGATGAAATTGAAAACTCGACTTTCTGCACACAAATCTGAAAAGACTGCACTGGCAGCCCATTGTACCTTGATGGGGCATAAGCCAAACTTCAACGACGTAGACATTTTGACGCAAGAAAATAATTATCGTCGGTGGTATACGCTTGAAATGTTACATATTATAAATGTCCCTACTGACCAAAGAATGAACTACAAAACTGACACTGACCACTGTGCACAAATATATCGAAACGTTGTTTACAAATATGGACGAAAACAATAGCTTTAGCTGAGAGAGTACTTCGAAACGAAAGAGTTCATTGTTTTTGCTAAAATGTAATTATTGTGATAATTTTTGTTTTGTCTTTTTGTATAATTAATTTTGTTTGCATTTTTAAGTGAATATCCCTGAGGATGATCGTCGTTGACGGTCTAAATATCGGAAAAGAATAAATATATAAAACAATTTAAAACAAGCAAGGAAAGGCTAAAGTCGGGCAGGGCCGACTATATGACACACTCCACTTTCTATCCGAATACAATTCAATTCGGAAAAAAGTGAAAACGGAAAGGATTTTTGTCATATCGAGAACAATATTAGTATCAGAGATATATCCAACCATGGAATGAAGTGACCCACTTTCACAATAGGTTCCTCCAGTTTGATTTAAAGTGCTATGCCCAATTTGAAGAAATTTACGTGGTTTCTGGGGCGGAATAAGTGAAGTCGGGAACGAAATTTATATGGGAGCTATATATAAATCTGAACCGATCTGAACTATATTCACCACAGATGTTTCTAGTTGAAATATAAGATGGTTTGCCAATTTTAAAGAAAATCTGTTGTAATAAGTGGTATCTAGAGTGAAAAGAGTAAAATCGGGAGTGAAATTCGTATGGGGTCTATATCTAAATCTGAACCGATTTTCTTCAAATTAAATAGCGTTCGTCCTTGTCCCGAAAAACTTCATTGTGCAAAGTTTCATTTAGTTATGTCTACAATTGCGACCTGTATCGTGATTACAAGAATAGATGGACAGACAGACGGACATTGCTAAATCGATTCAAAAAGTGATTCTCAGTCGATCGGTATAATTAACAAGTAAGGAAAGGCTAATGTCGGGCGGGGCCGACTATATGATACACTCGACTTTCTATCGGAATACAATTCAATTCAGTAAAAAAGTGAAAACGGGAAAATATTTTGTTTGTTTCCTAATCACAGGTCCAATTTGTCAAATCGAGTTCTTCCAGTCGATGTATAACGTGTTATGCTCAATTTTAAGAAATTCTTTGAAAATACGCGGTTTCTGAGGGAAATATAATTTTTTTAATATAGCCAAACCAAACCAAAACAAATACAAATATTGAAAAAATGATTTTATAAATAAATATAATATTTCAATAATTTCAAACCATTATTTATTTCAAATCAAAAAAATAAATATTCTTATATTTATATTTCCAAAAAGCTTAAACCATAAATATTGGTAGATAGTGGTTGCTACAGTTGGTTGTATTTCCATTCTATTTTAGTACCAAATTTTGAAAATCCATTATCAGACGTACATAGTGCAAAACAACCGAACTTCATGATTCAATCAATTTTTGTCGTAAAAGAAAAATTACGAATTTGGAAAAAAACTTTTTATGTTGCGTGTATATGCAGTGAGAGGAATGTATACACCGAATTCCATGATGCCAGCTGCGCGCATTTGGTTGCTACCATTTTTACCCCATTGACATCAGTAAAAGGAATGTATACTCCGAATTTCATGAATCTAGCTGCAGTCATTTGGTTGGTACTATTTTTATCCCCTTTTTATATTTTGACAACAAAATGTACGAATTTCGAAAAATCCGTTTATTTTCCTTGTCTACGCAGTCAGAGGAATGTATACACCGAATTTCATTATTCTAGGTACATTCTTGGTTGGTACCATTTTTATCCCTCTATTCCCATTTTACCCCTTAAAGTTCGAATTTGGGAAAAATAATATTGTATTTTGTATCTACTCAATTAGAGGAATGTACACACCGAATTTCGTATTTCTAGCTGTTGTCGTTTAATATGTACCATTTGAATCCCTTGTTTGCCCTATTTCACCCCCTACAAATAAGAATCACTTTATGGAGCACGTTTTTGCTATAAACATTACAAAAAACATGCTTAAATACGCTAAAATATTAGGGATTATTATGAGTATTTTAGGCCTTGTGAGTGACAAAATTTTCCCTTTGGACCGATTTCGCCCCGTTTCACTCCCAACCGATCTACGACTATAAGACGCATTTATTGAAAATTTGAACGTTCTAGCTCCTTTCGTTTAGATGCTAGCGTGCTTTCAACAGACTGACGGACATGGCTAAATCGTCTTAGAATTTTGTGACGATCAAGAATATATATACTTTCGGTATAGGTCGATATTTCAAGGTGTTACAAACGGAATGACAAAGTTAGTATACCCCCATCCTGGAGGTGGAGGGTATAAAAATCATGAAAGAAAAAGGGCGTATCTCTTGGTACTATCTCTTGAGTCACTCCAGTAGAAAATCACACCAAACAATGACTCCTTGTGGATGCATTGGTGAGGGTCACGTGAGGGTTCTCTGAATGGATGGATGCATTGGTGAGAGTCACGTGAGGGTTCTCTGAACCCCATATGCGGCAAAGTTGCTTATTGACATAGCCACGGAGATGAAAATGGTCTTTATGAAGGCTGATCTCTTCTCAAATATTTTCCAAGTAAATTTCTTACAGTTTGCATTAAAGACTACCTACTTTGGAAGTAAGATTTTAATATTTCCCAATTTTGTTCGAGCGCACAGCGTCCCATTTTGAAAATGTAAAACATAAACCTAAAAATAAAAACGACGATAGAATGACACATTTCAAATTCAAAGTAGTAGTTCAAATTTACATGGCCCACACATTTTCAAAAAAAAAGTTATTTGGCGGACCCTATATAAATAAAATATCAGTACAAATTTTGTATTTACAAAAGAAATGTATTATTTGTACTTCTATACAGTTGCATCTACAGGAAGAAAAAAATACATGCAAAATTACTTTCGCGCCTAATGTAAACATTCTCTCAAATACATGTAATAATATGGAATGAATTCATAAGGTTTGGCTCGTGTGTACTAAACATCCTTCTTCTTGGTTTTTAATATTTTATTATTTTTGCTAACTTATATTTTTTTCGAGAATTTCTTCAAAAAATTCTCAATAACTTGATTTATCCTTCACAATGACTACGTGCAAAAATACATGCCGACAATTCAATTATATACTCATATGTATTTTTGTATGTACATATATTTATATATCAAATTGTTATTGAAAATTTGTGAACATTTGTTTGAACACCCACTTTGAAATGTAAACCGCACAAATAATGTGAGCGTTAATTTCATTAGAAATTGAAATTCAATGAAAATACAAAAGAAAAATAATAATTGTTGAGGGCGGATGCCAAAAATGAGGTTTTGTTTCCTTTTCTCGAGAGACGAATGATTAACGAACAAATAATATCAATTACATTTGAGGAAGTTGTCAAACAATGCCAACACAATAAACTCTGAGATAGAAATTTAATTATAATTACGAGTAATTCATTTGGCGACCCCGACCGAGGACAGCAATAAAGAACATGGGATCGCATTCCTTCCACTCGCACAAATTATAGGATTTCAATTGATTTCTATTCGCAGCGAAACGACATAAAAAAGAAAGAATATCCATAGAAATCTTTGTACTTTGGGTGCGTTATAAATTGCACTACAAACCGGCGAACAATGAAGAACGGGGGCAAACAATGCAAAGAGCAAAAGTGTGTGCGCGCATGCGCACATACCTCGCCACACAATAACGTTTATTTCGTTTAACCACACAAAGTTTGCAAAGGACCTCCTCTCCATCTTCTTCAGCATTCCTTTAAATAAGAATCGAATAAAAGAGAACAAGAGCACTTCAGGACAAAGAACATACACATTTTTCCAATGGGAATGGGACTGGAGTAACGAATGGAAGTACTTCAGGTATTTATCCAGGCAGGAGTATGCAAAAGTTCGTTAAAAACGTCGTTTAGCACAATGTCCTTTGTTCGGATGTTCTTTGGTTCATTCGCATGTTCGATGGCAGGAGCAAGAGCAGGAGTAGCTCACGCCAGTACGATTATGTTGCCAAAGATCACTTAACAGGATATCGAAGGATATTGTGTACTTATTTTGTGGTCAATTTTCTGTTCTCTTCAGTTCTGTTCTGTTCTTTGCTTTTGTTCACTCACTTCAATAATATTTTCTGTCTTTGCATTGTTCGGCCGATGAGTTCATTTCATTTCGTTTCGTTTGTTTGTTTGTTTCTTTTATGATTTCATTCGTTTGGATTTCGATGCGTGTCCGTCGCATGAATGTTCTGCCCTCGTGTTAGCACACAGATGTACTTCATTCCAGGAAATTCAACAATCAAGTCTTGTGTAAATAATACTGTTGATGAAAAATACGTTAAACAATTCTTGGCAGCAGCAAAATTCAAATAAAAACTGAAAATGAAATCATCACCACAAGCGATTTACGCAGAATGGAAACAAAAGCCACAACGAAAAGAATAACAATTGAAAAAGTCGAGAAAAAAGTTCTATAGTCGGTCATATGATAACTTTGTTCTTTGTAGAACATAATGTACAAAAATGAACAATTCCTAGATACCAGAATGGATGAGGTCTTTCATAAGTGCAATGAAAACAGGACTAAGTATGGGTAGGATTTTTTATTTTTTTTTTCACCACCCTATCGACAACACTTTGCAACAAAACCAAACTACTTAAGGCAAATGTCGTACGAAACGATTGAGAATTACTACACTCAAGTCCCATCAACTATGGCCCTACATCTCAGAATTACAGCCTAAAACTAAACCACAAATTATAGTTTTGAATATTCATCAGCATTTTGATGACATTTTGTACCAAACTTCGAAGTTTGTGGGATTATCTGCAAAACGGATCTAAGAAAAAGTCTTGTTTTTTTAATAATATTATTTGATGATCATAAAGTTTATACATTGTGTTGGAGGGGATGGTTCCGTTGCGTCAATTCCGCGCAATGTCAGGGTGATGTAAACTTCTGACATAGTTAACAAATTTTGACGCGCCAAGATACGTTTGAAAGGTATTTTCTGATTGATTTCTAAAAATGCATTAAATTCAAAAAAAAATATTTTTTCTGGACATTGTTATTTTTTTATGAACTATGGAAGTAGCCTAATGTGTCTACTTTCAAACGCCCACTATCAACTCAATATATAACCAACATAATGATCACCCTGTATATGTACAGGGTGACCAAAAACAAAATTTTATGAAAGCTTAAAAGAATGAAGTTTAGTTCGCTTCGACGAAAATTGTTTTTGTGAACATTCCCAGGAAAATATTGTGAAACCTGTTCCAAACATTATGTGTTCTACACCATTTTCAAGTGTAATTCAAAAGACACCATTCGAAATTCAAAAATTCCATTTCAAAAAATATCAATTGAAATTCAAAAAATATCATTTGAAATTCAGAACTCATTTGTAATTCAAAAGACACCATTTGAAATACAAAACTCGTCATTTCAAATTCAAAATACACCATTTAAAATTCAAAAGTTTTCATTTGAAATTCAAAAAATGCAAACAAACTTATTTATGAAAAATATACATTAGGTGGGGTAGCATTTATTTTTTCTGCAAATTTGGATATTCTGCAGTTTTGGAAACAGATTTAATAAAATGATAAGCAACTAATAATTATAATGATGTAAAATGTCGGCAATTTCATATATAGTTTATAACCTTCACCAGCTCAGGGAGCATCTTTATACAGGGTGGCTGATGAATGACACTACATTAAGAAACTAAAATAACTTTTTGTTTAATTCATGTAAATTACTTTTTCTTTGTTCATTTGACAACCGATACATTTTTATTAAACCTTTTTAACGGGTTTAAAAATAAAAGAATTTAAATGACATGACGATAGCCGGTGACGTATGTGCAAAATTCATTATTCTTTACATCCTGCAGAGTTGCAGTAAGAATTGTCTCAATTGTTGTTCGAATGCATTGCTTTAAATCATCCATTTTTTTGATTTGGTTTGTAAACTTCCAGATGAAATAACCCCACAAGAAAAAGAGGGTCACGAGACTTCGGGGGCCAACGAAATGTCGAGTGTCTAGAAATCACCTTCTTGGTGAACTTTCGCAGCAATTCTCTCTCATAGCAGGACCTGGCTATGTGACAAAGTCGCATCATCCTGTTGAAACCACACAGTGTAGGAAGGGATTCACTTTCGATGCAGTTCTGCAAAGAATAAGTCCTTTAACAACAGCATTAAGTAGCATGGTAGCAGTATTCATCAGCCACCCTGTATAATTTATAATGACTTGCATTCTACTTAGGGTTGGATTATTTGTGTGGGAGGTACAACAAATCATAACTATTTTACAAGTATAAAGTGATCGTAAAAACCATTTCCAATATTAAATTGTTACTGATCTGTTTTATTTTAACCAAAGCTTATTGCAATTTGTGTGAGAGGTCTTGCAATATCGTTCATATTGCAGGTGTATATAACGACTATGAAAGCATTACCAATGACCAAATTTCAAAGTATTCCGATCTTCCATATAGAAGTTTTAAAATCTTTAAATTTAAATAGGTTAGAGTGATTTGCGTGAGAGATACGTAACTTTGTTTTCTTAACAGCAGAATATTAAAGTTTACAGAAATAAATAAATGCTACCCAACCTAATGTATATTTTGCTTAAATAATTTTGTTTATCCTTTTTGAATTGCAAATGGGATAATTTTTGACTTTCAAATGAAAACTTTTGAATTTCAAATGGTGTCTTTTGAATTACTTATGACGAGTTTTGAATTAAAAATTAAGAGTTTTGAATTTCAAATTATGTCTTTTGAATTACAAATGACGATTTTTTAATTTCAATTGACATTTTTTTTTTTTAATTTCAAATGGAATTTTTGAATTTCAACTGGTGTCTTTTGAATTTCAAGTGATGTCTTTTGAATTACAATTGAATTACTAATAGTTCCAAAGAACCGATAAAGTGAAACCTGTTACATAACTTGTTCTTCGGAATACCTTATATTTTCCTTTTTTATATCCTCAACCTAAGGATGGGGGTATATTCACTTTGTCATTCAGTTTGTAACACCTCGAAATATTCATCGGAGACCCCATAAAGTATATATATTCTGGGTCGTGGTAAAATTCTAAGACGATATAGCCATGTCCGTCTGTCTGTCTGTTGAAAGCACGCTAGCTTCCGAACGAAATGAGCTAGGAAGTTCAAATTTTTCCTAAATGTGTCTTATGGTTGCAGATCGGTTGGGATTGAAAGTGGGCGAAATTGGCCTAGAGGGAAAAATTTTTCCCTCACAAGGACTGGAAATAACCCTAATATTTAGAGTATTTCAGCATGTTTTTTGAACATGTTAGCTTGTATTTACTTGATATTTGCAATGCGCATTCCCTTTATAGCATAAAAGAGCACCATAGAGTGATTTTTATTTGTAGGGGGAGCAATGGGACAAAAAGTGATGAAAATGGTACCTATCAAACGACAAAAGATAGAAACACGAAATTTGGCGTGTACATTCCTCTAATAAAGTAGATACATAATATAAAAATATTTTTTCTAAATTCGTATTTTTAAGGGGTTAAATGGGGATAGAGGGATAAAAATAGTACCAGCAAAACGGCTGCACCTAGAATAATTTAATTCGGGGTATACATTCCTCTGATTGCGTAGACACGCAAAGTAAACGGATTTTTCGAAACTCGTACCTTTTGGGGTTAAAATGGAAAAGGGGATAAAAATTGTACCAAACAAGTGGATGCAGCTAGAACCATGAAATTCGCTGTATACATTCCTCTGACTGAGTAGACACGAAAAATAAAAAGGTTTTTCCAAATTCGTACTTTCAAGGGATTTTATTTCAAGCAGAGGGATACAAATGGTACCAACTAAAAGGCTACAGCTAGAATGACGAAATTCGGTGTGAACATCCCTGTAATTGCATAGACACGTTAAATACATAGATTTTCGATAGTCGTACTTTTATGGGGTAAAATGTGAAAAAGGGAATACAAATGGTACCAACAAAATGGCCGCAGATACAATCATGGAATTCGGTGTATACATTCCTCTGACTGATATTTTTTTTTTCAAATTCGTACTTGTTGCTTTTACGACAAAAAATGGTAGAATCATAAAGTGTCTTATACTGCGTATGTGAGAGATAAAGTATTTTCAAAATTTATACTTTTGAATTTTAAATAGGATGGAAATACAAACAACCAAACGACTGTAGCAGAAAATACACTCTCTATCACTCAATTTTTAGGGTACTTATGATTGCTGCCTTATATTTACTTTATTAATTGAAGTGTTATTTCCATTATATATATATATAAACATAGTATACAAATATAGGTAGCCTTGGCTTATTAATTAAATTTCTGATTTCCATACATTGAAATTTGTTGCGGACATTCCTCTTATAGCTTGAAAGCAACGAAATTCATACTTTTAAGGAATATAATTGAAAAATAGACATAAAAATGGGACCTACCAAACCGCTGAAGTTGAAATTATTAAATTCTTTGTATACATTCTGACTATGAAGACTCGACACAAAAAGTTTTTTTTTTCGAAATTTGTAATGAAAATGCTTCTCCCTATTGGCGACTGACAATCACCTAATATGTGGAATGCACTCCGTGGTGGAGGGTATATAAGATTCGGCCCGGCCGAACTTAACGCCTTCTTACTTCTTTTAACTCCTATGAGGAGCATAGGGCCACAACAAAATTATTATATCTAATTCTATCTAATGACAGGTTCTTAATTTCGCTCCAGTTCATTCCGGTGTTTTCAATTTCCTTTTCGAGCTGTCTTCTCCAAGTATGCGCTTGTCTAGCGATGTCATTTGGGGCCTTCCTTAGAGTGTGGCCTATCCACTTCCATTTCCGTTCCATAACATTCAGATGTATTGGCATTTGGTTTGTCAACGTCCATAAGCTGTGTTTGGCCAGTATATTTTTAGCAAGCGTCTTAGACAGCGATTTGTGAAAGATTGTAATCGCTGTCGAAGATGTGAGGCTGCATTCCATGTTTCGCACCCATATAGGAGTACTGAGATTACGTTGGAATTGAAAATTCGTATCTTTGTCCGTCGTGATATTGAAGAGGAAGACCATATGTCCTTTAGTTGGCCGAAAGCTTGTTGTCATTTTTTGATACGATTCTCAATATCATCTGAGCTTCCATCAGTAGTTGATATTATGCATCCTAGGTAAAGGAAAGACTGTACATTTTCCAGCGGTGTACCATTTATTTGAAACGAGTGGTGTTATTCGCATAGTTTTCGTTTTTTTTCAATATCTGTGCGAAGTTCTGGTCTAGCAGCGACCGTAGCAACCGAGTCGAGTTGGCGCTCCATATCTTCGTATTTGTGTGCAAGTAGGCATATATCGTCCGCATAGTCGAGATCTTGTAAAAATCCCTGTAAGCCCCAGATTATTCCCCTTTGATTCTCTAGTGCCAGATTCATAACAACATCTAATACGATATTGAAGAGCGTTGGAGATAATATGCTGCCCTGCCGTACTCCTATATTGACATTGACGGAATACTTACATATTGATTTCATTTCATTAAATGTGTATATATAGAGAAATTGACCAAAATCTTCGTGAAATATCGATGTGTGCCCATTTAACCTTTTTAATTCATCTAAAGAAAACCACAATATTCCCCAATTGTCTCACCTATCCGCACACAAAATAAAAGCTATGATTTTTCTATGACTACCCACAAAATATTTCGGCTGTAACTCTTACCTTCGCGTAGCGAAATCGATTTTATATAACCTCTAAAAATCATATTTTCGTCACTAACAGAAAACATTTTAGAAAGAAGGGTATTTCCACGTTAGCAGCTTCTTCTCACTCATTATTTCGTCAGATATGGATTCTCCGTGCCAGCAATTGAAACCAAACTCTTGTTTCTGGTAATGTATGTATAATAATATCGAGTGTGCGAGTATTTTTCATATCAGTCGAATCCAATCCGAAACAACAATAGTTTAAAATATAGTCATATGTATAGTTTCAAAAAATCCCATATAAAATTCACCCATGAAACAGCAGATTCCACAACTGGTTGCTGTTGGTTTCGGGACAAACTCGAACAAAAATAATCAATGCTAGAACTAGAAGTAAAACAAGTTCTGTGTCAGTACAAGTTGTTCATCAACCTATTCTTGGCAATCGAAAATCTTGCTGGGTTGCAAATATTCTACTACTACTCTACACAGTATTTTAAATAATTATTTAAGGAAGTAATATAAAATGTCTAGATATGTACAGAAAAGTGAAAGATGTTATATTTCAAAGGTACTTGCAAAACTAAGATCTTGATGGGTTTCGTACATACAACTGGTTCAGAGATATGATCAGATATACAATGTACTATATGTAGTGTGCTAAAATAAAGTGGCAATTGTAGGAGTTTGCTGAATAATGCAGGCGAGATATTAATTCCACTACACACTCAGACGAACAACTTTTTCTATTTGGGAATAATAATTTTTCATGGCAATTTTGAGGACAAGAAAAAAATCATCTGGAAAGCCTGAGTTCGTCCATGGTTAACTTCTGACTAAGGCAATACAGCTGCATTTCTTGATTTTCACTAAATTATGAAATTTTAGATCGAAAATCTGAATTTTTTTGTAATTTTAAAATAATTAGTTACTTTTTTTAATGTTAAATAAATCTTAAAAAATATTTTCCTAAATTTGTCTTAGGTTCCTGTAATATTTTAATAAACAAATAGATTTTCACAAGTAAGGTGTCCGCTTTGGGCCCAGAAGGTCTCGGGTTCGAATCGTGGCTCGTGAAAAATATTTTTTTATAAATAAACAATATAATATATAATTTTATTAATTAAAACAGTATTATCAATCATTTTTTTTAATTTATTGTTTTGCTAATGTACTTTTAATATTCTTTTTGTTTCTAATTACACTATGCAACAAAAAGGAAAAATTTTGTGTCCAAGCCAAAAAAAAAATATTTTTTGTATGCATGCTGTTTTTTGTTTTATGCTATGTTGTTTTGTATATATTTTTTCTTAATTTTGTATAAAAATTAAAATTTTCGCGATATTTAAAAAAATTAAAAATATAAGATTTTTTTAAATCTTTTGATTTAAACTTTTTAAATTATATAAACCTTTTTTGCTTTAGAATGTTAGCTATAAAAAATAAAAAGTAAGTTCGGCCAGGCCGAACTTTATATACCCTCCACCATTCCACACAGGTTGTCGGTTTTCGTAAAAGTGCAGTAATATTACAGGAAAATATAAATTTTTTAATATAGCCAAACCAAAAGAAATACATATATTGAAAAAATAATTTTATAAATAGATATAATATATTTCAATTATTTCAAAGCATTATTTATTTCAAATCAAAAAATAAATATTCTTATATTTATATTTTCAAAAAGCTTAAATACCATTAATATTGGTAGATAGTGGGTGCTACAGTTGGATGTATTTCCATTCTCTTTTAATTCCAAAAGTACAAATTTTGAAAATCCATTATCAGACGTACATAGTACAAAATAACCTAACTTCAACCAATTTTTTCGTAAAAGAAAAAGTACGAATTTGGAAAAAAATATTTTCCGTGTCTATGCAGTCAGAGGAATTTATACACCGAATTCCATGATTCCAGCTGCGGCCATTTGGTTGGTACCATTTTTACCCCCTGACGTTTCTACGCAATTAGAATTTTATCATTCTAGCTGTAGTCGTTTAGTTGGTACTATTTTTATCCCTCTGTACCATTGTATCCCTTGAAAGTACTAATTTCGAAAAATCCGTTTATTTTCCGTGTCTATGCAGTCAGAGGAATGTATACTCAGAATTGCATGAATCTAGCTGCGGTCATTTGGTTGGTACTATTTGTATCCCCTTTTTCTATTTTAACCCCAAAAAGTGTGAATTTCGAAAAATTCGTCCATTTTCCGTGTCTACGCAGTCAGAGGAATGTATACACCGAATTTCATTATTCCAGGTGTAGCCGTTTAGTTGGTACCATTATTATCCCTTTTATCCCATAGTATCCCTTGAAAGTACGAATTTCGAAAAATCCGTTTATTTTCCGTGTATACACTGTCAGAGGAATGTATACTGCAAATTTCATGACTCTAGCTGCTGTCGTTTGATTGGTACTATTTTTATCCCCTTTTTCATTTTAACCCCCAAAAAGTACGAATTTTCCCCTTTGGGCCGATTTCGCCCCGTTTCAATTCCATCCGATCTACGACTATAGGACGCATTTATGGAAAATTTGGACCTCCTAGCTCCTTTCATTTAGATGCTAGCGTGCTTTCATCAGACGGACGGACGGACATGGCTAGATCGTCTTAGAATTTTATGACGATCAAGAATATATATACTTTATAGGGTCTCAGGTCGATATTTCAAGGTGTTACAAACGGAATGACAAAGTTAGTATACCCCCATCCTGGTGGTGGAGGGTATAAAAAATTGTTAAATATCGTTTTCGAGTTTAGAGAGTCGAAATACATCAGATATAACATTTTCTGATGTATTTTTTTATATTTTTAAGCATAACTTCCACATTTATTCATTGATTTTTTCACATATAAACGTTGGTTTTTTTTTGCGTCAGAAAGTTAGTTATAAAAATAAAAAGGGAATTTTAGTAAACAAATTTATATAGTTTTAGTGTTTAGAAAGCCAAAATACATCAGATATAACATTTTCTGATATAGTTTGGCTTTCTAAACATGACGATTTGACAAAATTTTTGGTGCATATTGGCCATCATTACAATCCAAATATTGGTCAGACTTGTGTAGTGGAAGACAAAAAAAAAAATGGCCAATACAAGTGTCTGTCTGAATTTTATTAGTCCGTCAAATCCTAACTTAAACAGTGGGAGCTCAATGATCGCAACTACCTATTATCGCAACTTCTCGTTGTTTGCAACCGACTAAATATTATCATTGGTGTCTTTATGGTCTCGGGTAACCGCAACTTCTATACAAAATTTTAATGTTCGTTTTCTATTTTCTGGATTTGTGAAGATACTTTGGATTTAACCAAGGACGAAGCTTAATTAGAAGCAATGCGGATTAGTAAGAGAAACGTTTTGCAGTGATTTTAAATATTTTTTTGCTTAGTATATTTCCTACTTCATTATTGTAGATTATTTTGTATAGGGCATACCTACTACAATACATAACACAGTCGAACACTTACACTCAGATATCCCTTAAATAACTGATTTGGACAATTGTGCAGATTGCAAATCTCGATAGAGTTTTCTTGGATTTCAGCGCTTTCCGATAACTTATATTGATATGGAATCCGGAAACTATAATATATTTATAGTATGTTAGGTATCCAATTTTTCAAAATCACCTATATTTCACGAGATATCGAAAAATATATTTTTAGAATTTGTGAGAGCTCATTCGAACCCTAAAAAATTCGCCGATTCCCCAAATCTATAGTCCTACTTTCATATCTTTGCGATGTGGTGTTAATAAATCTGAATAAATCCAAACGAAAGTCTGTAAACACTTAAGCAAATCTATTGAGTTTATTTTGAGACAATTAGCTAACGATCAATTTGAGATTTGGCTATCGCAACTATGGCGGTTATAGGCATGTACAGTAGGGCGTACCTCAAAAAAAAAAGTTCGCCGTACACCTTCGAATATGAAGTATTATTGAAAGGTAGTTTCAAAAAAAAAAATTTTTATTTTTTTATGCCGAACGTAGGGGTCGCGCTTTTACATTTTTCTATATAACTTGTATTTATAAACGGATTTTAAAGTGTGATACATCGATGTTTTTGTCTCGACGAGGCCGATTTTTTTGTCTTTGAAGTCATTGAGCTCAAGCACCCCCTTCTGGTACTTACCCATCATTTCTCAGTTGCTACTACCCTAATGTACCACTCTAATAATCGAAAATTAAAGCTCGCATAAAATCATGAATCATGTTTGAGCTCAATGACTTCAAAGACAAAAAAATCGGACAAAAACATCGATGTATCACACTTTAAAATCCGTTTATAAATGCAGAAGTTATATAGAAAAATGTAAAAGCGCGACCCCTACGTTCGGCATAAAAAAATAAAAAAAATTTTTTTGAAACTACCTTTCAATAATACTTCATATTCGAAGGTGTACGGCGAACTTTTTTTTTTTTACTTGTAACCTGGTACGCTCTACTGTACATTAGAGCGTACATTTTTCTTTTACATTTTTCTATATAACTTCTGCATTTATAAACGGATTTTAAACGAGTCCGATTTTTTTGTCTTTGAAGTCATTGAGCTCAAACATGATTCATGATTTTATGCGAGCTTTAATTTTCGATTATTAGAGTGGTACATTAGGGTAGTAGCAACTGAGAAATTATGGGTAAGTACCAGAAGGGGGTGCTTGAGCTCAATGACTTCAAAGACAAAAAAATCGGCCTCGTCGAGACAAAAACATCGATGTATCACACTTTAAAATCCGTTTATAAATACAAGTTATATAGAAAAATGTAAAAGCGCGACCCCTACGTTCGGCATAAAAAAATAAAAATTTTTTTTTTGAAACTACCTTTCAATAATACTTCATATTCGAAGGTGTACGGCGAACTTTTTTTTTGAGGTACGCCCTAATGTACAGTAGTTAGTTGCGATTAAGCCAAAGCATGTTCTATTCACATTCTCCAGTGTTTTTTTTTAATATTCCAAAAAAAGGAATTCGATTACAGTTTTGGATCTAAATAATATGTCTTTGTTACCAACCTAAGAATACGATAACTATGCCCACCAGAACTTCATTTATCGAAAAAGGATATAAAATCTCAAAACGAAATTCTTGATAAATCACATCAAATCCGTAAGGACATCTTCAACAACAACGACGACAAAACTGCATGTTGAGTTCACAATAAGTATTCATTTTGTATGTACTTCTGTGTGTGCGTGTGTGTGTTCAACAAAAATCCTGTATCAGAAAAAAAAAACACACAAAATTTTAAATCCGTTTTTAATTGCATTTGTACATGCAGCACCCCATGGCGTAAAGTACACGACCAACGACAAACAGTTCAACAATATTGGTTTCCTCTGACTATGACTCTGGCCACGATGTAGTATGTCCCATGATTTACATACGACGACGACATCAAACGAACGATAGAGAGGCCAAGCAAGAGTAGCGGCAACCAGCAGCACCACCATTCCACTCGCCACGAAGCACGGCTACCAAAGAACACTGTAAAACAAAGGCCACAAACAAAAGAAGCGATTGGAACATTTGTTGTAATGTTCCAAGTGGTAACCTGAGGGACGGACGCATGCCAAACTACCAACAACTGCAATACATAATAGCAACAACAACAACAGCAGCAGCCATGATGAAACGTTTTAAAAGATTTCCTTCTTTTAATGTTTGGAGAAAAACACGCACACACAAAACATAAAGCTAAACTATAAATTAAACAATGAGCATGAACACACTCGTACTCTTCGTGCTCATACTCATACTCTCTCGGGTTGGTTAATGTACAATGTTAAGTTTTTGTTTCAACCCTACACCCCTCCCCCTTCCACAGCACAACACAACACAAGGCAGCACAACAGAACAGAACACAACAGCCATTGTTGGTTGGTGTGTGTGTGTGTGCATGCGTGCTTGTGTTTCTTCTTGGTTTGAGTTTGTGTTGTTGCAATAACTTTTATTTCTCATTGGTTGTTTCTGTTAACAATAGAGAGCTTCTCATTGAAAAACCCTTGAAATCAAATATCAATACAAAATGTATATTTGTAGTGGTAACCTTCGTGCACACATCAACCCACAGACACACTCTCCCGCTCTTGCATGCCATCAAGGGAAAAAAGTGGCCCAATCTCCATGCATGTTGATTGGATGAGTGTGTGAGTGAGTGAATTTTAAATACATTGTGTAAATGTGCACAAGTACCTCTGCTCATTCATTCATTCATGCATCCATCTTATGGCGTTGCTGTAAACCACTACTCGCACAAACAAACATATGCGAGACGAGAGTATTCGTTACTCATTCGTACACGAGCGACGACAGCAAGTCCCTGATTGACAGACCGAAACAATTGCTTTAAGCACAACTGCTACTGCTGCTGCTGCAAAAAAGTGCGCACACAACCCCTTCAGAGTAAGTAGAGTAGTACAAAAACAACAACTATATATGTATGTTCGAATAACAGCAATAAGAACAAGGACAATACACCGAACAACAGCAACAATCAGCAACCCCACACAACACAAAGGAAGGAACTGATGCTCGTGAACAAAAAAGAAAAACACCAACAACTTTCAACTACATTTTGATTAAAATTTTATTTATTTGTCATTGTCTTCGCTGTGATCCCTGTGTTGTACATACCTACAAACATACATATATGTACATACATACATGTTGTAGTTGCCACTCTGTGTTGTGGTGGTAGCTATGCTTGTGCTTGTTTGTAGCCATTGTTCCAATTTATATATAGATATATAAAAAGATATGTATAACAAAAAATCAATCCAACAACTATCATCGTATCATCATCGTCATCATCAGTATCCTCTCGTACCCACAACAACAAAGGATTATAGTCGTGAAGTACAAAATAAAAAAAGGAAACGACAACACACTACTCCACTCCAGCGAACAATGCATTGCGATAAAAAGACAATAATGAAATTGTTGAGAGATTCATACAAATTAAAATGAAATAAAATAAAATGAAATGAAATAAAAATATAATCCTTTATTCTCGAAACAATTGTCAAGTGGGACGGACGTTCCGTTGTTTCATGGCAACAACTGGCCCTGCTCCACCATATGACGGTCGACTCTCAAGAGGTCAACTACAAGTTGATATTTTTGTATGTTTTTAATTGTTGGCCAAGGGTCACTGGAGTTTTATTTGGAAAAAATCAATAACTATGCATTTTATAGTTTCTATTCGTAGTTTTGTACTACTGGTGGAATTACAAAAAAAAATAGAACTATTTTGCAACATACATGGCAAACAAGTTTATTGCTTCCGATCTCTGTTGATCCAATGATAAGTAATTGTAGTTCCAGTTACCATTGTTTGAAAAAGTATAATATAGACATTTTTCAAGACCCAACTTTTTTTTCAACGCCTTTGGAACAATTCCTTAAATTCTGTTAGTAGTTGTCTTTGTTTTTACGTATTCATCTATAGAAGCTATTGTTGTTTCGTTTGTCCAACTTATTCGTTCAAACCATAAAACAGACCTTGCTCGATGCAACACAGACGTACGTCGAACCTATGGCGTAAATAAATTACTAATTGCAATCGCTTTATTATGAAATTATTTGTAATGTAAGTATTTCAATAAAACAGTATATTTTCATTCAATTGCACACTCCAGTGAACATGCTAACACAATTTTTTGTTGCTTTAACATACCTCCTTGAGGTAATCGCGATTAAAAATCATGCTGCCATGGACAACTAAATTAAATCGACAAATGAACACACCGTCCATGAATATTAGGGTTTGCATTTTCCCGTGCTGTTTTATTTTCCGGGAAACGGGAATTATATTTTCAATTTCCCGGGATCCCGTGACAGCACGGGAAATCGTCAACATACTGTTTACCATGAGTTTAGCTTATTTTTTCCAATGAAACATTTACATTTTATTAAAGTGACATAAAAATATATTTCACAATGAACCTGTTACCGAATTCATATAATAAAGCGCAATGTGAGATCAATTCAAACATATTTTCAAGTTTCAAAATTATTAAAGATCAGATATTTCTAATTTTATTGGAAAATGTGGACGCAACGGAGAACGATCGTTCACATTAATAGTGAGTAGAGCATTACTTGAAATGTTTGTTATTTGTCCTGTCGCTTCGAAAACATAAAATTCTTTATTTTGGGTCGAACACGCCCAAAATCTGTTTTTCCCGGATTTTATTTTTTTTTCATATGGAGCGTGACAGGAAAAATCAGAAAAAGTGGATTTTTGAGTCTACATCCGAACGCAGCTTAAAAAAAATATTTTCTCATCCAACTGCAATATTTGACACACCTGATTAAAAGCTTAATTTTATTGTGGAAATGATGGCCAAAATATGCGGAGAAATAAATATGTAAACTTTTCTACTGAATACCCGCGGGATTCCCGTACGAATTTCCCGGGATACGGGAAATGATAGAAAATATGTATGTATCTGAAGGCACTTTAGATATACAATTATTGTATTAAGTATCCGAGCGAATGAGTAATATCAAAATATATGCAACTTATACGCCACCCATGCTATGCCTTATAAAGAGTGATTTTTTTGAGGTTAGGATTTTCATGCATTAGTATTTGACAGATCACGTGGGATTTCAGACATGGTGTCAAAGAGAAAGATGCTCAGTATGCTTTGACATTTCATCATGAATAGACTTACTAACGAGCAACGCTTGCAAATCATTGAATTTTATTATCAAAATGCGTGCTCTGTTAAGAAAGTTCAGAAAGAAAGAAATTGTGTTCAGCGATGAAGCTCATTTTTGGCTCAATGGGTACGTAAATAGGCAGAATTGTCGATTTTGGAGTGAATATCAGCCAGAAGCATTGCAAGAGCTACCAATGCATCCAGAAAAAGTCACAGTTTGGTGCGGTTTATGGGCTGGTGGCATCATTGGACCGTACTTCTTCAAAGATGATGCGAATCGTAACGTAACTGTGAATGGTGAGCGCTACCGTGAGATGATATCCAACTTTTTTTTGCCCAAAATGGAAGAACTGAACTTGGTTGACATGTGGTTTCAACAAGATGGCGCTACATGCCACACAGCTCGCGATTCTATGGCCATTTTGAGGGAAAACTTCGGAGAACAATTCATCTCAAGAAATGGACCGGTAAGTTGGCCACCAAGATCATGCGATTTGACGCCTTTAGACTATTTTTTGTGGGGCTACTTCAAGTCCAAAGTCTACAGAAATAAGCCAGCAACTATTCCAGCTTTGGAAGACAACATTTCCGAAGAAATTCGGGCTATTCCGGCCGAAATGCTCGAAAAAGTTGCCCAAAATTGGACTTTCCGAATGGACCACCTAAGACGCAGCCGCGGTCAACATTTAAATGAAATTATCTTCAAAAAGTAAATGTCATGGACCAATCTAACGTTTCAAATAAAGAACCGATGAGATTTTGCAAATTTTATGCGTTTTTTTTTAAAAAAAAGTTATCAAGCTCTTAAAAAATCACCCTTTAGTACATCCATGTAAATTGAGATTAAATCGGTTAAATTTTCCCCTGGGGGGGGGGTTGGTATTTCATCTACACTCATAAAAAAAATTAACCCTATAATGAATTAAAATTAACTAAAATTTAGGAAACCAAGTACATTTTTATTTTGCTGACATTTTCCTAAAACTAAGTAAATTTTTACTAAATATTAGTAAAATTTTGCTGAAAATTTCTACTCAAACTGAGGACAATTTTGCTGTTTTTTTTCCTCAAAACGAGGAAATTTTTACTTAAACTGAGGAAAATTTTATTTTATACAAGGAAAAATGTGAAATTAAAATAAATTAAATTTAAATAAAAAAATCAAACAAATAGTTTTGGTTATGTATGAAGAACTCGGCATAAATTTCTGTAAACATATTAACTTACTTTTAGGAAATAAACACATTTTTAAGTTAAAATTTCCTAAATAGAATTTTTTCCATACAAAAAATTTCAGATTTTTTTCTCACTTAAAACCTTGGAAATATTCTTCCAAATAAGTTTGAATTTACTCAATTGTAAGAATTTTTTATTAGATCCAAAGAAATGATTTTAAGTAAATCTACTACGCTTTTTCTAGTAAATGAACTATTTACTATGGCTTTGAAAGATGGAAACTTTACTCATAAATAGTTAATTTTCCAACTTTTTAGGAAATTTTTACTGGAGCATTTGGAAACCACGCATATTGTATTGCCAGGATCTTCGAGAAATATTTTGATACATACGTCCGACAGACATTGTCGGCAAAATTGCATTTCAGTAATCCATCTATCAGTACACTCAAAAGAATATGTCAGTAAAAGAAAGCAGAAAGTCTACTGAAAGAGCAGATTTTCTGCTGTAAAAAAGAGACAGCAGATTTGTATCTATATGATACGCATATTGTCCCAAGCTAATATAAAAGAAAATTCGAGCTAAACTCGCTTATGAACGCTTATCTATTTCTATATTTTAATTAACAACAGACCATTCTAGCAGACTGTAAACTCTTTAGCAGTGTGAATGGTGATGTAAGAATGCAGAAAACTGCTATTATGCCAAAAAACAGCTGTAATCGCAGAAAAGTGTCTGTTGATAGGCAGCAGACAATCGCTGTTTTTATTAACAGACTTGTTCTCTAAGTGTAGAACTATTTTAAATAGTTGCTTGAAATTACATACATACATATCGAGGGAATATATTCATAAGTGGCTGTGAACAAAAACATAACTTTTCAGGAGAGCGAAAAAATTAATTTGAAGAGAAATTATTAATCTCAAATGGATTACTAATTGCTACGATTAAAAAATTTTCGAAATTTCCTACTATTCGTGGTTTCACTTTTATATGATTAAAATTGAGCAATTTGTTGAAATTGTTGAAATAATATTAAGATTTATTGTAAACTCCATAACTTTTTTCATGAAATTTTGGCAATGTTGTATTGAAAACGCATTTTCTGTGATATACACAGCGAATTTAAAGATTCCAGCTTCATCCATCAGATTGGTCGCTTGTAACATATATGTAGCCAGTCACGAAAATCGCTGCAATTGATGAAAAATCCAAAATTCGCCGTTGCAATTCCTTATATTTTAACTTTCTTCATTCATAATTCTGAAACTTTTCATACACAAATATTACCCATGAAGTCAGCAATCACATGCCATAGAATTATTTTGGTATTCTCAATATAATAAAGCAGTCACGCCGGTGTTTCTAAATATACTCTACACAATTTTTGACTTTACAGCCACCATTTTTCCTATTTTAGCCTGATAACTGGGGAATCAAAATGCTATTAACGCGAAGTGATGGAATTTGATAGTACGATTTGCCCTAAATCTAGAAAAATGTTTTAAACAAAATCGTTGTAGCGAATTATAACCTTCGGTTTTATGCTGCTCCATTGTTGAGCTATTTTATTTCTATTATTTTTATGTTCATAGCCACTTATGCAGTCACAAACTAACGTGCGAGGGGATAGCCAAATCATAAAATTAACAAAATGGCTTTAGAAAAAAATCTTTTCCAAATTTATATGACAGATGACATCCAAATCTGAGAATAGTTTGGCATCAAAAACTCATTTTCGAGAAAATGGTTCATAGCCACTTTTAGATATAAGCCCTCGATATATATTTTGACGAAATATTACACAAAAAACGATCAAATTCCACGACGATAAACCCTTCAGTCCCCCATTTTTTTCTTTGATAAATGAAGAAAATTGGATATGCTTTTTGAGAAAGTATGGGTTTAAATAGGATGTCTAAAGAGTTTTGCGGTTTTTAATTTATATAGGACAGGAGTAACAGGATGTTTACTCAAAATCTTTATACGCATATTCCGATTAAATAAAAAATATTTGGAAATGTTTCTTAATTTTTATAATCTTAAATATGTATAAATTCGATAAATTGAAATGCAAGAAGAAACAACTAGTAATTTAGAGTTTCGTTTTCCTACGTAGATCCAAGTTACTGAATTCGTTGTTTCTCTTTTGAATAATTCTTGTTACATATGTACAAAAAAATACTAACTCTGAAAAATATTTGACATAAGTGATAAATATAACAAAAATTTTAGTAAGTTAAAACTCATTACTTCATTTGTCGAAATGGATTTGTATTATAATTGCAAACTCCCAAAACTTGCATCTGTGATGAAAATAGGACACATCGGTTCATATTTAGATACAGCTCCATAAAAATGTCCAATCGCAAATGTTACATCTTAGCGCTCTACAAGCATCAAAAAAATGATTTGCTTTTATTAGGAATATTTTAGATATCATTATGATATCATAGTGATTCTAATCTACACTTTTTTAAAATTACTAAACGATTTTGTTATTTAATTCCCAAACTTTTATTGCAGTACACAATTAAAAGTTCATATCATAGTCGAATGTCAAGAAGTGGTATCGGTTAATAAAAATGAAAAATTTCCGAACAACTTGGTGTCCATTAGCGAAATTAACATTACACAATCTTGAAAGTGGCACAATTCGTTTAGTTTGTTTGTATTTTTCATAACCTTTGTCCGAAATTCAAGAAAGTGTCCACGATTTTTCTATGTAATTTTCGTGTTTTCATGATTTTACTGCAAAATTACCATTTCAGACGAGTTATTTTAAAAAAACCTTAAAAATTCTATATTTTATTGCTTCAGAAAGTCTAGAAGGTTTTAAAAAGCATATGTTCGAAACCTCTCTGGGGGGGTTTGCGTGCTCTGTTAAGAAAGTTCATCGCGCGCTTCTTCCATTTTATGGTCAGTTTAATCGACCCACTGAAGCGGCTATTCGGGCTATTGTGACTAAATTTCGCACCAAATTTACATTGTTGGACATTAAACCACCAACACGCTTACGTAGAGTGCGAACTGAAGAAAATATCGCAGCTGTATCGGCCAGTGTCAATGATGACTATCAATTATCGATTCGTCGCCGTTCGCATCAGTTGGGCCTCTGTTACTCAAAAACGTGGTAATGCCAAAATTGGACTAAGCGGATGGACCATTTGAGGCGCAGTCAAGGTCAACATTTGCATGAAATAATCTTCAAACATTAAATTATATGGACATAAATAAAGATTTCATGCATTTTTTCTAAATTTTATGTGTTTTTTTGAAAAACTTTTCTATTGCTTTTAAAAATCACCGTTTATTATGAAGGAAAATTCTTTCAGTGTAGGTCACAATTATTTGTAAAGAATAATATATATTTTTATATAATAATATATATTATAATATAATATATATTTTTTAATTAAGCTGAATTTTATCAATGTACGGTTTATGTTACTATTTTCTTTCAAAATTAGTCCGGAATTTAGAATAAGTCCAATTTAGGAAATATTTAAGAAATTGTGGACCTTTACCTGTTTCTAAGTACCAAAACTAATGTAAAACGAAAAGGCGGGACTTTTTTAAAAATGGGATAATGCGGAATGAAACATTTAAGCGGGACTGGACAACACAAGTGGTCACCTTAGGCATAGAGTACATTTCGCCAAATTTGAAATGCTACCATCATAAATTAATAAATATTTTCCATTTACAAAATACAAAAGGATGTTTTCGTTGTATCAATGAATGTTGATGCGAAAGGTGCGAACCAATATTTCGTACTATAAACGTTCCACGAAAAATTGCTCAAAATATATGAAAGATGACCCAAAAATTCGATAAAAAAATTGACGATATTTCGTATGAAAAATCAACAAAAAATTGAGTCTTTTTTTCGTAATTATTGAGTAATATTTAATACTTGTTTTTTTCATAATGAGAAAATAAGAAAAAATGGGTGATATTTCATATAATATTTATAATAAATAAATTCCAACAAATTTCATCAAACTGGGAAGACCTTCGAAAACTTCGCCTTTATTACTCACATTTCTAATATTGTAAATACATTGGAAACAACTCAGTTCATGAATTTAGCAATATTGCTCCGTCCTAATACATACACACTAATAAATTGTGGCTTGATTGGTATTGTCGTTAAAATATTTAATGATTATCACATTACGAGTATCTATTAAACAACAAAATCAATTTCAATACAAGAGGTCATATTAAAATGTCTGCACATATTTCACAAAATGTTCAACACAATCAAATTAAATGGAACAACATCCATCCATCTATCTATCCATCCATCTGGGGCAAACACGCAGGGCTACACTAGAGTGGGGCACGATTGAAATTGACTGGTGCTACCAACTCAACAAAATGATGAAATATGTTTTGTAGACATACGTCCTAAGGGAATAAACATTGAAATGAGTGAAATCCCAAAATTTTTAGAAACCCATTTTCGCACAGCTTCAATTCGGATGATTCGTTCATCGCATTGGACGACTTTCATGAAATTCGACCTTTATGTGCACCGCAATCAAAATCACTGTACCTAACTTCACAGTGGCTAAGCTTCATCACCAATAGAAAAGAAAGTGTAGGTGATTGCAAGCAAATTTCCACAAGCTAATTCCATTTCTTGCTGACACACAGCTTTTAAGCAATACAAATCACGCTCAAACGACCAAATGTTCTGAATAAGGTAATACTCAAAAATGACAAACTTTTATATATTTCCATTACCAAAAACAAAGATTTCCTTCTTAAGAAGAAATTACCTGAAATTCGAATGTATTACATTCAAAACTCATCGAAAATCAATCAATCGATCACTAATCAACAACACAAATACTAATAATATATGAATTTTCAAACAAAATCATCATGGTTCAGAATCAAAATCCAACGGCCAAAATTCAATAAATTCAAATTTGTTCTAGTAGACATTTTTGAGTTCTGTAAAAAACCAAAATTAGACAATTTTGAAATATTAATACTAAAAATCGGGAAATCTATATATATAAAAGAGTCGCGTTACTGACTGACTGACTTATCATTGACCAGCCCCCAGACCAAACAGCTGAAGCCATGGTCATGAAATATTCAGGGTAGTTCCCAAATATGACGTAGACGTCGACTAAGAAAGGGTTTTACGAAATTCGTACTTTTAGGGGGTAAAATGGCCCAAAAAGGGATAAA
Source organism: Polietes domitor (assembly GCA_947397865.1). Lineage (NCBI taxonomy): Eukaryota > Metazoa > Arthropoda > Insecta > Diptera > Muscidae > Polietes > Polietes domitor. The sequence goes on from OX377618.1 coordinate 264,221,363, forward strand.
CATCGAACCTTCGTCCTGACTAAACGGCAGTAGCTATAAACATGAAATTCGGTGAGTTCCTTGCAATGACCATGCAGACGAGCTACAAATTCCTCTGGCCATATAAAGAGTGATTTTTTTGAGGTTAGGATTTTCATGCATTAGTATTTGACAGATCACGTGGGATTTCAGACATGGTGTCAAAGAGAAAGATGCTCAGTATGCTTTGACATTTCATCATGAATCGTCTTACAAACGAACAACGCTTGCAAATTATTGAATTTTATTATCAAAATGCGTGCTCTGTTAAGAAAGTTCATTGCGCGCTTCCATTTTATGGTCAGTTTAATCGACCCACTGAAGCGGCTATTCGGGCTATTGTGACTAAATTTCGCACCAAATTTACATTGTTGGACATTAAACCACCAACACGCTTACGTAGAGTGCGAACTGAAGAAAATATCGCAGCTGTATCGGCCAGTGTTAATGATGACCACCAATTTTCGATTCGTCGCCGTTCGCACCAATTGGGTCTCTGTTACTCAAAAACGTGGAAATGCCAAAATTGGACTAAGCGGATGGACCACCTAAGACGCAGCCGCGGTCAACATTTAAATGAAATTATCTTCAAAAAGTAAATGTCACCAATGTAAATGTGACCAATCTAACGTTTCAAATAAAGAACCGATGAGATTTTGCAAATTTTATGCGTTTTTTTTTTTTTAAAGTTATCAAGCTCTTAAAAAATCACCCTTTAGAAACGAAGTAAAATTTGATTTTTCGAAATTTGTGTTTTTAGGGGGCGAGCGGGACAAAAAGGGATAAAAATGGTACCAACTAAAGTATTACAGGTAGAAACGTGAAATTTGGTATGTAAATTCCTCTGACCATATAGAAACGAATTAAAATTGGATTTTTCGAAATTTGTACTTTTAAGGGGCGAGCGGGACAAAAAGAGATACAAATGGTTCCAACTAAAGTATTACAGCTAGAATATTTTTCGATTTTAAAGAAAATTAAAATTTTAAATACGTATTTGTTCATAATGCGAAGGCAAAAAAAAAAATATTTTATAGCCTACACCACTTCGTGGAATAGGCAAAGGAATAGTTTTCCGGCAAATGTTTGTAACACCAAGAAATAATCGAGCTAGGCCTACCTTTAAGTATACGGATCGGTTTAGAATTACCAGCTGAATCGATTTAACGATGTCTGTCTGTCCGTCCGTCCGTCTGCTGTCCATCTAAGCTTGTTCGCACTCGAAATTGTTGTCCGATTGTCATGAAATTTGGCATAAGTTTTTTTTTTGGCCAAGGACGATTGGTGTCGAATTTGAAGGAAATCGGTACAGATTTGGATATAGCCTCCATACAAATATCCCTATAATTTACACTATTACTGCTCTAGAGCACACATTTTACATGGGATCATGACAACAATTTCAGGATCGTGTTCAATTTGAACCAGAAACAGCTAGCGGGAAAGTGGACCACATGGGTCCATGTTTTGATATAGCCCCCATACAAATGTACCTCCGATTTACAATATTACTGCTCTAAAATGCAAATTTTCCATTCGATCTTGATCAAATTTCCCACACAATGTTACATTTAGACTAGAAACACGTAAAGGGTGATTTTTTAGCTATTATCTTTTTGGCAACACTGGTTTAAACAGCTGACGCACGTTTCGTGTTTTGTTTCACTGTCAAACATCTTCAGTCTATAATTTAACCATGAATCGTCATACAAACGAACAACGCTTGCAAATTATTGAATTTTATTATCAAAATGCGTGCTCTGTTAAGAAAGTTCATCGCGCGCTTCCATTTTATGGTCAGTTTAGTCGACCCACTGAAGCGGCTATTCGGGCTATTGTGACTAAATTTCGCACAAAATTTACATTGTTGGACATTAAACCACCAACACGCTTACGTAGAGTGCGAACTGAAGAAAATCTCGCAGCTGTATCGGCCAGTGTCAATGATGACTATCAATTATCGATTCGTCGCCGTTCGCATCAGTTGGGCCTCTGTTACTCAAAAACGTGGTAATGCCAAAATTGGACCATTTGAGGCGCAGTCAAGGTCAACATTTGCATGAAATAACCTTCAAACATTAAATTATATGGACCGTACTACCGATTCAAATAAAGATTTCATAAATTTTTCTGAATTTTATTTGTTTTTTTTTTTTTTTTGAAAAACTTTCCTATAGCTTTTAAAAAATCACCCTTTATTTTGAAAGCCGGCTGTATAGGTCAATGTTTTGGTATAGCCCCCATATAAGTGGGCCCCCAGTTTACACTATTATCGCTCTAGAAGCCACATCTTACATTGGATCTTGATAAAATTTTGCAGATCATGTTATATTTCAATAAAGAATATCTACTTTTAAAGTGATCTGTAAGGGCCCAATTTTGTATCTAGAGCCCTTACTAATGGGCTCCCCATTTTTATTATTACCCCTCTAGGACCCACATTTTACATCGGAAGTTTATCAAATTTTGCAGATTATATTATATTTCAACTAAGAATATATACTATGAAAGTCAAATATAAGTGTCCATATTTTGGTATAACCCCCATAAAAATTGGGCCCCAATTTCTACTCTATTATAGCTCTAGAATCTACATGATGTATTGGATCTCGATACAATTTTGCAGATCATGTTATATTTCAACTAAAAATACCTACTTTGAGAGTGATCTACATGGGCCCAATTTTTAATGTAGCGCCATTTCAAATGGGCCCCATTTTCATTATTAGCCTTTTATAACATACAGTTTTATACCCTTCTATGACATATTATATAAATTTTGCAGATTTTATTATATTTCAACTAAGAATATATACTATGGAAGTCGAATATATCTGTCCATACATTACTGTTCTAGAAACTACATCTTAAGCTAAGAAACCACAATTTCTAATAAAAAAAATTTGAGTGAAAAATCTCTTAAAATGTGTGAGACAGTTCGACAAGGTCAAAAAATAATTACGTTTTTTTTTAATTTTCAAAATCTGAAAAATTGTGAAAATTCGTAATACAAAAAAATTTAAATTTTTTCTTCGCATTATGAACAAATACCTAAAAATATGTTAAAAAATATAAAAACGAAAAAAAAAAATAATTTAAATTAAAAATAATTTTCTTTAAAATCGAAAAAAGGAAAAGTGGTTAACTTTGGGCTGATTTCTAAAATATATTGATTTTCCGATTTTTAATGTTAATATCTCAAAATAATCCTTGGGTCCTTGTCTAATTTTGGTTTTTTACAGAACTCAAAAATGTATACTAGAACAAAAGTTATAGAATGGTTGATGGATTTTGATTCTGAACCACTGTGTGTCGTTAGTTATCGAATTTGACCTTCTTTAGCTGATTGTGGAACAACAAAGTTTAGTTTAATATGCGAAAAGCCTTTTTTCGTGCCTGCAAACACCACGATCCACCTTAACATACAAATACATACAGTGGAGGGAGGGGGCTAGGACATTTTTAAAAACATACAATGAACATAAAAAATATAACTATATTCAATATATAATGCCTTAATATACGTGCGTACGTCACACATAATAAAGAAAAAAGGACAAGGCAGCAACAACAACAACACCAAAGACATCCCCAACAAATTGTGGACCAAAAAATATGATGAGATCTTCAGAATTCCAACACGTGCCTTTATGGCCATTGTTGTAATGAATGCTTGTTAAGAATGTGGGAAAACGTGTTAACCAAAATATACGAAAGCAAAAAAAAAAATAGAAAGAAGAAAAAAGAACACACACACGCACACTCAGAAAACAGAAAACACATTTGACTTTTGTAACTAACACAACTATGTCGAACAATATATGAATGTTATGGACTCCAGGCCTCAAACACACACGCTGGCACACACATCAGGACATGAGGACACAACATAATGACACTCCTTGAAATACCAAAACGAAATATATGACACATCATAACTTGTACCACACAAGAGTCAAAACACAAGGATAAGGATATTTCCCCCCACACAACACACTCCTGACAAGTTTGACTTTCTCCCCTCTGATATGTGTGTTTTTCTTCTTCTATCCCCGGACACATGTTTTCCTTTTTTCTTGTCCACTTCCCACTTCCACTTCCCAGCAAATAAAAGGTCGTTAAAAGCACTCGACAATTTGTTAGTGACCATAAACAATTTCGTTTAAATCGAAAATATCTGTTCTTCGTTTTTCTCCTTTTCGAGGGGAGAAAATAAATTGAAATAAAATGTTTTTTCTCATTTGGTTTGCTACAAGAAAAATTGCCATTGATATGAAGATAATGTTCTCTTCGGAGGTTTCTTATACAAACCCCTTTCCTGCGGATGGTGATGGTGGCGACACGAAAAAAGGATACGAAAAGAAATACTTAAAATAGCTTGGAAATTTGTGTGGCAAAAAGTTATTGGCAAATTATTTAAATAAATTGCATATTTCTCAAATGTATTAAGAAAGTGTCAATGTTATGGGCGATATAAAAAAAGGTTGAAAACGACATAAGAAAAGGATATCGGTGGACAGTGGAGCAAATTAATTTATTTATTTATTTAAGTAAATAGAATACATACAGTGGCCGACACAAGTTAACCTCCAATTTCTGCTCCCGGACAAGTCCAGCAGAAGTATTCCGAAGAAATGTAAATGTAAAGCTGACATTTCTCCTATTTAGCTTCCTTACGTGGAGCAAAAATTGGGGTCGTACATTGACTTTTGTCGGCCGTAAGCCACATTCTTTAGTATCAAAGTTAGGGTGTCCAAAAACCACCTGCAACCGTCGGCCGGTTTTTGTAAAATGGCCATTTTCGTGTCGGTTAACCGGTTTTTGGTAATTATGTGAACATTGCACCAAGAAAGCAAAGAACTTCGTCTTATTTGCGATGTTATAAACAGATGGTGTTCACTGGCAGATATGATGGACAAGTTAATACGTATACTAAAATGTGTGAATCATGTACCGCAGACAAATACAAATTATACATTAGTAATAGGATGACTCGGATCGACATTTGAAGGGTGCCTATAACAACACTTGGGGCCTGGTCCAAAACGTGGGCCTATATACTTCACATTAACGGTAGGCATTCCTAGTTGAAATATATCATGATCCGATGTAAGACGTAGTTTCTAGAGCTGTATTCGAGTAGATTGGGGACCCCATTTGGGTTATTCCAAAGTGTGGACACATATATTTGACTTTCATAGTATGTATTCTTAATTGAAATATAATACAAAATGCTAAATTTGATACACTTCCGATGTAAGTTCTGGGTCGTAGAGGTAATAATAAAAATGGGGCCCATTTGTAAGGCCGCTACATTAAAAAGTGGGCCCATATAGATCACTTTCAAAATAGGTATTCTTAGTTGAAATATGACATGCTATGCAAAATTATATCGAGATCCAATGTGGGTTCTAGAGATGTAATCGAGTAGAATGGGGGCCCAATTTGTTTGGGGGTTATACCAAAATATGGACCCATATATTTGACTCATAGTATGTATTCTTAATTGAAATATAATATAATCTGCAAAATTTGAAAAAACTTCCGATGTAAAATGTGGGTCCTAGAGAGGTAATAATTGAAATGGGGGCCCATTTCTAAGGGCGCGACATTAAAAAGTGGGCCCATTTAGATCACTTTCAAAATAGGTATTCTTTATTGAAATATAACAAGATCTGCAAAATTTTATTAAGATCCAATGTAAGATGTGGGTTCTAGAGCGATAACAGTATAAACTGGGGTCCCATTTGTATGGGGGCTATACCAAAACTTTGACCTATGTAGCTGGCTTTCAAAATACGTGTTTCTAGTCTAAATGTAACATAAATTGGAAAATTTGATCAAGTTCCGACGTAAAATGTGCATTTTATAGAAGTAATATTGTAAATCCGAGGGACATTTGTATGGGGGCTATATCAGAACATAGACCCATGTGGCCCACTTTCCGGTGAGCTATTTCTAGTTCAAATATAACACGATCCTGAAAATTTGGTCATGATGCCATGTTAAATGTGTATTCTAGAGCAGTAATAGTGTAGTTTCTAGGGATATTTGTATGGAGGCGATATCTAAATCTGAACCGATTTTCTCCAAACTCAATACCAATCGTCGATGGCCCAAAAAACTAACTTCTGCCAAATTTCATGACAATCGGACCACAATTGCGACCTGTAGAGTGCGAACAAGCTTAGATGGACAGCAGACGGACAGACGGACGGACAGACAGACATCGTTAAATCGATTCAGCTGGTGATTCTAAGTCGATCCGCATACTTAAAGGTGGGTCTAGCTCGATTATTTCTTGGTGTTACAAACATTTGGCGCGAAACTAACTTATAATACCCTAGCCCACGAAGTGGTGTAGGGTATAACAAGATAGAAGACACATACGCCCAGGCTGATGGCGAGACTGGAAGAAAGAAGAGTAAAAACATTGAATACACTTTTGTAGTTTCTAAATTCCGGAAAATTTCCGTAAAACGATGGCGTATTGAAATACTCATCAAAATCTGATAAAAAGGAATTTGCTAATGTATTATACAAACGTATTATCCCCGAAATTTCTGTTGAACCAGATTTAGACAACTGTTCAGATTCGGATGTAAGTTGTGACATCGAAGAGTCTTGTAATTTAATGTTGGATTTAAACCAAACAATAGAGCACATCCAAAATCCCAGAATTGCTCGAAAAGGCGAAAGACAGACGATTTCGCATTTTTTGAAAAACAAAAAAAAAACTGAAAAGCTAAGTTACTTATATGATGCCTTGATGACAGTTAGCCCTACATCAACATTTAGCGAGCGTGTTTTTTCTACGTTATCAAAAACAATCAAAAAAATCGCTTAAAAATTATCACTTTAATTGCATACTGGTATTGCGATATTATTATAAGAAGGATTCTACGTAAACTTTTTATTCATGTTTTTGTACCTAAAAATATGAAATATTTTATAGAATTGACATTATTTTAAAATGATCTCAAACAAAAACAAGACTATGTGATACACTCCACTTTCTATCCGAATACAATTCAATTCGTTAAAAAATTGAAAACGGGAAGAATTTTTGTATGCTTCCTAATCATAGGCTAATATGACCTGACCCAATTTGGCAAATCGAGAAGAAAAGGGGAAAAGTCAAGCTGGCAGCGAATATAAAGCTATATATAAATCTGAACCGATCTGACCCATTTTCACCATGGGTGTTTCTAGTGGAAACATTAGATATATTGCCAAATTTGAAAACAATCTGATAAAATATATGGTTTCTAGAGCAGTAAAAGTCAAATCGGGAGCGAAATTTGAATGGGAGATATATAAACCTGAACCGATCTAACACATGTGGTATCTAGACCGGAAAAAGTCAAAGAGGGAGCGAAATTTGTATGGGGGCTATATCTAAATCTGAACCGATTTTCTTCAAATTAAATAGCGTTCGTCCTTATCCCGAAAAACTTCGTTGTGCATAGATTCGTTTGGTTTTGGCTACAATTGCGACCTGTATCGTGATTACAAGAATAGATGGACAGACAGACGGACGGACAGACAGACGGACATTGCTAAATCGATTCAAAAAGTGATTCTATCTCGCTTCATTTTGGGTGTTACAAAGAAATACACAAAGACATAATACTCTCGTGGAATGTATAAAAATGCTACTGAAGTTCCTTATTTAATGTACCTTTACTAAAAATGAACTGTATTTAGTTTCGTAATAAAAATTTTAATTTTTGTAAAAAAACTATAACCGAAAACCGGGTTTAAAAAAAAATGAATTTCCGGTTAAAGCGAAAACAGTCTTTCTAAAATAACCGGTTTTTGGACACCCTAATCAAAATGCATTTGCTCATAATCTGCTTGCTGATGTCCCTTTATTCCCAATGAAAAATTATATACAAAAAATTATATATTGAGATAACATTTAACATTTTTTTGTTTTTAATACAAAAAAATCAAATGGAAGTTAAAACATGTAAGAAAAAGCTGAAGTCGGGCGGGGGCAAAATGGAAAAACAAGTTCCAGTCACCCCACGAAAATAAAGTTTGGATTGTTAAATGATGATTTGCAAAATATTTTGTTCCTAGATCAAGCCATCTGTGAGCTAAATGCTCCTGAAAATAACCCTAAAATCATGTTTTTCCGGTGTATTTTTTTGTGTTATAGTATTTTTTGTGCATTTTCACTTTTCGTGTTTGTTGCTAGTATTTTATAAAAAACTAGCAGTACCCGCTGCTTCGCACGCGAAAAAACCAGGTATTTGTTAATTTTATCCGTCTCTGTTTTTGGATAGTATTTATTTAATTTTCTTTTGGTGGAATAGATAAATCTTAAATAGTAATTTGGAAACCCCCTATTAAATAGCACTCACACACAGTCAAAGGAATGTACTTGTCGATATGCACTATTTTAGCTGAACTCCTTCGTATGTATAATTTTTATCATTTTCTACCAAGTTTTGAAAAAAAAATTACCACCATTTATATCATCGATCTCATGTTTCTAGATGCAGTCAGCTACTTTATAACTTTTTGCACATCTTTCTCAAAAAGTACACATTTTGAAAAACCACTAAAGGTAACATATGTTTTGGGACGTATCTTCCTTTTAAGTACACATTTTGATATATCCATTTATGTTCCGCGTTTACGTAATTAAAGGACTGTACACCATTTTTATCCCTTTTCGTCCCGCGCATCCCTTAAAAGTACAAATTTCGAAAATCCAATTTTACTGAGGTACCATTTTTGCCCATCCCTTAAATGTACAAATTTCGAAATATCCATTTATGTTGCGCGCCTAAGTGCTCGGAGAAATGTACACGCCGAATTTCACAATTATAGCTACAATACTTTAGTTGGCACAATTTTTATCCCACTAACCTTTAATAAGTAAAAATTTCGAAAAATCCATTTACATTTGCGCTACTTTGTTGTCAGTGGAATTTACATACCAAATTTTACGATTCTAGGTGTAATACTTTAGTTGGTACCATTTTTATCCCTTTTTGTCCCGCACGCCCCTTAAAAGTACAAATTTCGAAAAATCCAATTTTACTTCGCTTTTATATGGTCAGCGGAATTTACGTACCAAATTTCACGATTCTATGTGTAATACATTAGTTGGTACCATTTTTATCCCGCACGCTCCTTAAAAGTACAAATTTTGAAAAATCCATTTATGTTGCAAGTCTACGTTGTCAGAGAATTGTAGATACCGATTTTAACGAATATAACTGTAGTACTCAAATTGGTACCATTTTTATCCCTTTTTGTCTCTTACCTCCCTTAAAAGTACAAATTTCGAAAAATGAAGCTTTTCATAAATTATATAGTGAAAAATAAAGAACTTGTATGGTAAAAGTTCATTGTATGTAGAACTGCATTTCGGAGTTTCTAAGAAATGTTTCATTAATTCTATGACACTTTTCATTGATTTGTGCTTTCTGAAACATGTTTCATATATTTTATGAATTGATTCTTTGGCGATTTTTAATGAAAATTTCGCTGATGTTATGACAAAATCATATATATTATGAAGATAACTTTTTCAGTGTGTAGTCTCTAAGTGAAAGTGAAATTTGCAACATTTGTAGCCGTAAACATCACTCTTAATGCAACATATAAGCGGTGTGATCGGACTTATATTTGCAAAATGTGATTACAAACATTAAAGGTATCTTCAACGAAAATTGGAATTGTATTGCCAGAATTTTTCCAAAAATATTCTGTGCCTCAATGCATACAAAAAAAGTTTTTAGGTCTCGGACACATTTTTTTATTATTTTTTTGTTGCTTAGTGTTATCTCATTATTCGCCACCAATATTAGTATGTTTTGCAGTTCTTCTACGAATATTCTCTTTTTGCTAGGTCACTTCTATAGTTCTTCAAAAATCTACACTTCTTTTGCCCCACTGTTCATAAAAACTGCAATAAACCAAAAACAGAGAGGATAACGACTCTATATCGCTTAATGTTCGGCAATAACATTTGAATAAAAAGATTGTTACTTGCAGATATCGCAACGCATCACATCATCGTGTGAAGGGATTGAGTGAGGACATCATATTTACGATTATGATTTAACCATCATTTGTTTTCATTTCGGCGTCGGGTTTATATTTGTAGCTTTACTAACGCACCCACAGAGAAGAAAACAACTCATTTGCAATTGTTAAAAAACTAAAGATGATATTTAATAGTGAAGGCAATAAAAAAGGGGAAAATACCAGCACAAAAATAGGCATAAATAAAAAAAGGAACTGCAATAAGGTCACCCCTCCTAACCACAAGAAAATAAAAGAAATTTATTAACAGTTCGGTCGACGAAATATTTCAAGCGGAAAATTACACATTTGACTGACTTGTCTGTGTGTCTGTCTCTCCCTGTATCCATCAGAAGCAAGAAGAGAAACAAATCATTCCAGGTTATGTTATATCGAAACACCACCCCCATGCCTAGCGAACTGCGACGACATACGGACGACCCACTTATTGACAATGAACCAAAGACAACGCCGACGAACGAGCGGCAACAGCCAACGTCGTCGTTGAATTTTTTTTTTTGAATTGCCAACACTGCGGCTGGCTGATGTTGACAACAACATCCCTTTCCTTTTGCCAGACACACCGAAAATCGACGTTTGTTCACAAATAATAGACTTCCTCCTCTCCCCCTTCCTTCCGAATGGGCCACAACTCCAATTTGGATTTGTTAATAACAAACCCACACAAACACCCACCCACCAAGCCACCCACCTACCTTCATACACTCTATTCACTCAAGTCTAACAAGTGACTAAACGATTAACGAACACGACGACAACAACGTTGACATTTTTTCTGTTTGTTTGTCCTGTGAGAATCGCTTAGGAAGGCACAGTGTTTGGAAACGTCCATGATTGTAAAAATACGAACATAAACAAAGGGTGTCCAAAATGCCGCCTAAGCAGCCTTGACATACAGGGTGGCTGATGAAAGCCGCTACCAAAAAAAATTGAATAACTTTTTTTCTATTTAATGAATCTGGTTAATTTTTTTTTTACATTTAACAAAAATGGATAACTGGGACACTGAAACAAGAATTTGGATTGTCCGCCGCTATCACGCACTGAAGTCCGTAGTTTCGGTTCAAAGAGAGTATAGGCGCACGTTTGGCGGCAATCCTCCGAGCAGATGGACCATAATGAGACTTGTAAACAATTTTGCCGAGCATGGGACAGTCAACAGAAGACATTACCATCGAAACCCTTCAGTTCGAACGGAGGAAACAATCGCTGCTGTAGCTGCTGCCATACAAAACAATCCACGTGTTTCGACAAGAAGCTTATCTGCTCAAATGGGTATAAGCAGACAGTCAATTATGCACAAAGATTTGGAGTTATTCCCATATAAAATTCAAATGGCCAACAAACTGAACGCTGCAGACTTGCCGATTCGCTTGGAATTTTGCCAGAATATGCTTCAAATGGTGCAAGAGGAGGCAAACATGTTGAACTGTCTTTTCATGTCTGACGAGGCCCATTTCGATTTAAACGGCAACATAAACAAACAAAATTGTCGAATATGGAGTGCTTCCAACCCACAGATACTCCATGAGACGGAATTGCATCCACTTCGTGCCACAGTGTGGTGTGCAGTTTCATCACGCTGCATTGTCGGGCCCTACTTCTTCGAAGAAAACGGTCACACCGTTACGGTTACTGGAGACCGTTACTTGAGCATCTTGAGAGAGTTTTTCTATCCAGAATTACGCCGAATGAGAATTTCTTTCAACTCTGTGTGGTTTCAGCAAGATGGTGCAGCTCCTCACATAGCCCAACCTGTTATGACAGAATTGCGACGAAAATTTCCCAATAAGCTGATATCTAGAAACTCCACATTCCGTTTGCCACCCAGGTCGCCTGACCTTACTGCACCTGACTTTTTCTTGTGGGGTTATTGCAAACAGGAAGTCTACAAAGCAAAACCAACAAATTTGAATGAACTAAGGCAATCCATTCGAGAAACAATTGCGGCTATTCCTGTCTCAACTCTCCAAGCAGTAATGAACAACTTTTTGGTAAGATGCCGCATATGCATTAAATTCCATTTTTTTTTTAAACTAATTAAGCTATATTTAATAAAATTGAATGAGCTTTAACATGAATAAAAGAAAAATGAATTCCATACACTGAAAAAAAAAATTATTTGAGTTTCTTAATGTAGCAAAATTCATCAGCCACCCTGTATATCGATTGAGTCGCGCGATCTGTCAAAAAATTAAAGATTTTTCAAAATTTGTACCCTTCGTAACCCTTTCATGTCCAATGTTGTCTATGAGCAACATTGCGAGTTAGTCCTATAAAATCTTTAAAATCACATATTTTCTGAATTAATAAATTTTATTTTTGTGTACAACATAAATGTGTACAAAAAAAGTTAACAAAGCCTTTTCAAAAGAGAACCAACAAATTTGGGTCTGCGTAGGAAGACGAAAACAAAAGTGAAGACTCAAATTTCTTGTAATTAAAATTGTTTAGAATTTTTTCTATTTTTTATAGGATTTCTTCGAGTACAAGGAAAACTCTATTTGTTATTCTAAGTGATACATAATAAAGAATTTTAAAATGTAGAAACAATTCGAAATATGATTTTTATTTAACTGATATCTGCAGTATAATGATTTTAAGAAAAATCCTGTTACTCATGTCCTGTATGAATTGGAACCCCAAACCTCTATATAAATCATATTTAGACCAATATATCATCAAAGAGCATATCATATATAATTTTATATATTTATTAAGAAGAAAATTCGGGCATGAGAGGGTTAAGGTAAAAATGTTAAAAAAAATGATAAACTGTTACCAAGCAAACAGTTAAAGGTAGAATAGTGAAATATTGTGTTACATTCCACAATGAAAACGAAAGAATTTTTTTCTTAATGCGTTACAGACTTAAAAATAACACTAGTCAACAAATTGAAAAAAATTTCATGTACTCGGGATGCGATAATTTTTTCTGTGTAGATAACCTTGACATGAGCTCGAAAAACGCAATAAAAATTTTTTTTTTCGTTTGGTTTTTTTTTTATTATTTTTTTTTTAAATTTTAAAAATTTTTTTTTGGTTAATTTGTTTCGTCCGGCATAACTCGGGAACCACTAGCCCGATTTAATTGAATTAAATTTTAAAAAAATTTAAAATTACAATTCCCTTAATCTGTTCATATATTGTTTTCCTATACAAGCAACAGTTTCCAAGTTAAAAATGAATATATAAAGGAAAAAACTTATTTTTTGCCTAAAAATTTAAAATTTTTTTTTTTAAAAAATCCATAAAAAATCCAAAATGAAAAAAAATGTCAAATCTTATTACTTTTACGTAAAGTCACATAACCTATGAGCAAAATGAGACAAAGATCATGAAAATCGATGCACGCGTTTCGCTTTTATTCGCAATTGAGTAAAAGTATGAATTTCAAAAATTTTAAAAATTTTTTTTTGGTTAATTTGTTTCGTCCGGCATAACTCGGGAACCACTAGCCCGATTTAATTGAATTAAATTTTAAAAAATTTAAAATTACAATTCCCTTAATCTGTTCATATATTGTTTTCCTATACAAGCAACAGTTTCCAAGTTAAAAATGAATATATAAAGGAAAAAACTTATTTTTTGCCTAAAAATTTAAAAATTTTTTTTTTAAAAAATCCATAAAAAATCCAAAATGAAAAAAAATGTCAAATCTTATTACTTTTACGTAAAGTCACATAACCTATGAGCAAAATGAGACAAAGATCATGAAAATCGATGCACGCGTTTCGCTTTTATTCGCAATTGAGTAAAGGTATGAATTTCAAAAATTTGCTCGACATATGCACAACTTTGTCTATGGTAAGGTTTTTTCTTTTTTATTACAAAAAAAATTAAAATTTTTGGGTGACAAAAATATATGACTTTAAATTAAAAAACAATTCGATATATGTACAAGAAATTATCCTAAGGATATCAACATTAATTAATTATAAAAAAGTTTAAAAAAAAATATCTAAACACAAAAATAAAAACCTTCAAATTAAAAATAATTATGTGCTTTTGTCTTTCTTTTATATTGTTGTGGGTCTGTTTCTCTTATCAGGAACCAGATATAGTCCCCCATCATAGCTTCGTTCCAAAATCCTTCGTTCCAAATCCCTCATAGTTAAGGCACTTTAGTAGATTGTCCATGACTTCGTATGTTTCCTTGGTGTCTACGGCATGAGCAATTGGAATCGAAGGTTTCTTGTTGCCGTTGTGCAGTAAAATTGCTTTAAGGCTCTGCTTGTTGCTGTCGATGAAAAGACGCCACTCTCCACCGCTCATCTATGTTTGAGACCTTTAAATTGAAGCTCTCTTCAAATGAATCTCTCAATTTAGGTGAAAAACAACGCTTGTTTTTTTCAGAAACGTATTCTCCGCACATGTAACAAAAATTACTTGGATTGGTATTGCATTCAAATCCTCGCGAACGTTTGCTCATTTTAACTATCGCGTTCGTCGACACTTGTTGTTGTAAAATCGATCAATGAAGACCTATTTATACTGTGTATTGTTTAGTATTTTACTGACAGGTACTTATAAATGGGTGTATATTTTTTTACGGTGGCTACATACCTGTTTCACCATGTGTGAGTCTTAAATTTTCCGAATAATGACCACCCTTAAATGTGGGTTGCATTTCTGTAAAAAAATCATACAGGTAGCCAACGGAAAACCCAAATAATTAAAAAAGTCCCCTTTCCTTTTTTCCTTTTAATTGTTCACGCACATTTATTAGCGTTTATTACTTTGCTTACGCAATCATAAAAATTAAATAACCCTTTGTTTATTCCGTTTTGTTAATTCTGAGAATCAAAAAAAAAAGAAAAAACCTTACCATAGACAAAGTTGTGCATATGTCGAGCAAATTTTTGAAATTCATACCTTTACTCAATTGCGAATAAAAGCGAAACGCGTGCATCGATTTTCATGATCTTTGTCTCATTTTGCTCATAGGTTATGTGACTTTACGTAAAAGTAATAAGATTTGACATTTTTTTTCATTTTGGATTTTTTATGGATTTAAAAAAAAAAAAAATTTAAAATTTTTAGGCAAAAAATAAGTTTTTTCCTTTATATATTCATTTTTAACTTGGAAACTGTTGCTTGTATAGGAAAACAATATATGAACAGATTAAGGGAATTGTAATTTTAAATTTTTTAAAATTTAATTCAATTAAATCGGGCTAGTGGTTCCCGAGTTATGCCGGACGAAACAAATTAACCAAAAAAAAATTTTTTAAATTTTTGAAATTCATACTTTTACTCAATTGCGAATAAAAGCGAAACGCGTGCATCGATTTTCATGATCTTTGTCTCATTTTGCTCATAGGTTATGTGACTTTACGTAAAAGTAATAAGATTTGACATTTTTTTTTCATTTTGGATTTTTTATGGATTTTTTAAAAAAAAAAATTTTAAATTTTTAGGCAAAAAATAAGTTTTTTCCTTTATATATTCATTTTTAACTTGGAAACTGTTGCTTGTATAGGAAAACAATATATGAACAGATTAAGGGAATTGTAATTTTAAATTTTTTAAAATTTAATTCAATTAAATCGGGCTAGTGGTTCCCGAGTTATGCCGGACGAAACAAATTAACCAAAAAAAAATTTTTAAAATTTAAAAAAAAAATAATAAAAAAAAAACCAAACGAAAAAAAAATTTTTTATTGCGTTTTTCGAGCTCATGTCAAGGTTATCTACACAGAAAAAATTATCGCATCCCGAGTACATTTTGACTGTTGACTAGTGTAATAAATTAAGGATTTTCAGAAAAAAAAACAAAAAAAATTGAAAAAAAATAGATTTGTCGAAGGTTAAAAAAGCATATCATATTTAGGACACATTTTTGAAAAGTGTTTCATTATGTTCACTTTTTATTACATCTACACTATTGCATTTATAGAGGGTGGGGAATAAGGTTTTAACTCGTGAATCAATTTTACAGTATATTTACTTACGTAAAATTCTTTGCAAACACCGCCAAGGCATCCCAAGTTTTTCAATGTTAATTCTAAAAAAGAAATAAAAATACGTAAAGAAAAAGTTATTCACTAATAAAAATAAAATAAAATAAAATAAAATAAAATAAAATAAAATAAAATAAAATAAAATAAAATAAAATAAAATAAAATAAAATAAAATAAAATAAAATAAAATAAAATAAAATAAAATAAAATAAAATAAAATAAAATAAAATAAAATAAAATAAAATAAAATAAAATAAAATAAAATAAAATAAAATAAAATAAAATAAAATAAAATAAAATAAAATAAAATAAAATAAAATAAAATAAAATAAAATAAAATAAAATAAAATAAAATAAAATAAAATAAAATAAAATAAAATAAAATAAAATAAAATAAAATAAAATAAAATAAAATAAAATAAAATAAAATAAAATAAAATAAAATAAAATAAAATAAATAAAATAAAATAAAATAAAATAAAATAAAATAAAATAAAATAAAATAAAATAAAATAAAATAAAATAAAATAAAATAAAATAAAATAAAATAAAATAAAATAAAATAAAATAAAATAAAATAAAATAAAATAAAATAAAATAAAATAAAATAAAATAAAATAAAATAAAATAAAATAAAATAAAATAAAATAAAATAAAATAAAATAAAATAAAATAAAATAAAATAAAATAAAATAAAATAAAATAAAATAAAATAAAATAAAATAAAATAAAATAAAATAAAATAAAATAAAATAAAATAAAATAAAATAAAATAAAATAAAATAAAATAAAATAAAATAAAATAAAATAAAATAAAATAAAATAAAATAAAATAAAATAAAATAAAATAAAATAAAATAAAATAAAATAAAATAAAATAAAATAAAATAAAATAAAATAAAATAAAATAAAATAAAATAAAATAAAATAAAATAAAATAAAATAAAATAAAATAAAATAAAATAAAATAAAATAAAATAAAATAAAATAAAATAAAATAAAATAAAATAAAATAAAATAAAATAAAATAAAATAAAATAAAATAAAATAAAATAAAATAAAATAAAATAAAATAAAATAAAATAAAATAAATAAAATAAAATAAAATAAAATAAAATAAAATAAAATAAAATAAAATAAAATAAAATAAAATAAAATAAAATAAAATAAAATAAAATAAAATAAAATAAAATAAAATAAAATAAAATAAAATAAAATAAAATAAAATAAAATAAAATAAAATAAAATAAAATAAAATAAAATAAAATAAAATAAAATAAAATAAAATAAAATAAAATAAAATAAAATAAAATAAAATAAAATAAAATAAAATAAAATAAAATAAAATAAAATAAAATAAAATAAAATAAAATAAAATAAAATAAAATAAAATAAAATAAAATAAAATAAAATAAAATAAAATAAAATAAAATAAAATAAAATAAAATAAAATAAAATAAAATAAAATAAAATAAAATAAAATAAAATAAAATAAAATAAAATAAAATAAAATAAAATAAAATAAAATAAAATAAAATAAAATAAAATAAAATAAAATAAAATAAAATAAAATAAAATAAAATAAAATAAAATAAAATAAAATAAAATAAAATAAAATAAAATAAAATAAAATAAAATAAAATAAAATAAAATAAAATAAAATAAAATAAAATAAAATAAAATAAAATAAAATAAAATAAAATAAAATAAAATAAAATAAAATAAAATAAAATAAAATAAAATAAAATAAAATAAAATAAAATAAAATAAAATAAAATAAAATAAAATAAAATAAAATAAAATAAAATAAAATAAAATAAAATAAAATAAAATAAAATAAAATAAAATAAAATAAAATAAAATAAAATAAAATAAAATAAAATAAAATAAAATAAAATAAAATAAAATAAAATAAAATAAAATAAAATAAAATAAAATAAAATAAAATAAAATAAAATAAAATAAAATAAAATAAAATAAAATAAAATAAAATAAAATAAAATAAAATAAAATAAAATAAAATAAAATAAAATAAAAATAAAATAAAATAAAATAAAATAAAATAAAATAAAATAAAATAAAATAAAATAAAATAAAATAAAATAAAATAAAATAAAATAAAATAAAATAAAATAAAATAAAATAAAATAAAATAAAATAAAATAAAATAAAATAAAATAAAATAAAATAAAATAAAATAAAATAAAATA
This sequence comes from Polietes domitor, assembly GCA_947397865.1. Classification (NCBI taxonomy): domain Eukaryota; kingdom Metazoa; phylum Arthropoda; class Insecta; order Diptera; family Muscidae; genus Polietes; species Polietes domitor. The sequence goes on from OX377618.1 coordinate 264,239,618, forward strand.
AAATAAAATAAAATAAAATAAAATAAAATAAAATAAAATAAAATAAAATAAAATAAAATAAAATAAAATAAAATAAAATAAAATAAAATAAAATAAAATAAAATAAATAAAATAAAATAAAATAAAATAAAATAAAATAAAATAAAATAAAATAAAATAAAATAAAATAAAATAAAATAAAATAAAATAAATAAAATAAAATAAAATAAAATAAAATAAAATAAAATAAAATAAAATAAAATAAAATAAAATAAAATAAAATAAAATAAAATAAAATAAAATAAAATAAAATAAAATAAAATAAAATAAAATAAAATAAAATAAAATAAAATAAAATAAAATAAATAAAATAAAATAAAATAAAATAAAATAAAATAAAATAAAATAAAATAAAATAAAATAAAATAAAATAAAATAAAATAAAATAAAATAAAATAAAATAAAATAAAATAAAATAAAATAAAATAAAATAAAATAAAATAAAATAAAATAAAATAAAATAAAATAAAATAAAATAAAATAAAATAAAATAAAATAAAATAAAATAAAATAAAATAAAATAAAATAAAATAAAATAAAATAAAATAAAATAAAATAAAATAAAATAAAATAAAATAAAATAAAATAAAATAAAATAAAATAAAATAAAATAAAATAAAATAAAATAAAATAAAATAAAATAAATAAAATAAAATAAAATAAAATAAATAAATAAAATAAAATAATAAAATAAAAATAAAATAAAATAAAATAAAATAAAATAAAATAAAATAAAAAAATAAAATAAAATAAAATAAAATAAAATAAAATAAAATAAAAATAAAATAAAATAAAATAAAATAAAATAAAATAAAATAAAATAAAATAAAATAAATAAAATAAAATAAAATAAAATAAAATAAAATAAAATAAAATAAAATAAAATAAAATAAAAT